>JBBPQL010000545.1:0-22617 GCA_038092515.1 Boletus subparvulus | reverse complement strand
TTAGAGTTACTGACGACTAACGACGTTGCTGATGCAGGCAAAATAAGTGCCACTGTAGAGCGCTATACAGCTTTAGGTTGGTAATCCAAGTTTCCGAGGCTTTCTAGCTAGGTTTCCCATGCTAGACCGAACCTGACCAGCCCATTCTGCATGTAGTCCGAGTCCGGACTTCATTTTCCCACGATAGACCGGTCGGTCTCCCTTTTTGATAATATATTTTTTGATCGTTCTGTATCTGTTGACTGTCAGATATCTTTTCGTTAGAGTTCTAAACTTTATCTATCATAACTACACAGTCCTGGGCAATTCCCGGACTATAAAGAGTTTGTACTTCGCATTTTGAATGCATCTTTTGGCACCTATTCGAATATTCCGCTTTCCTGAACATTCCATTTACTGTTCACACGTCCAAGTCCACTACAGGGCTTTTTGACCACCTTCACACCTTCTCCACCTCTCCACTGCATGCCCGACAGACCGGTCTTCAACCGGCCTACTTTCCCACAGTCCGGAATACCTTTGGATGGCCAGTTCCACCTTCTCCTTCTCATCCCCTTCATCCGAGTCTTCACTAACCTCATAGGATCCTCTTTGGGGATGAGCCTATTGCATCCTTAGACCCCCACACACATAGACCTTGCTACTCACCTAGTAAGGTTTGTTGTTTTACACCATGTGATTTTTCTTTCCCTCGCTCTCTCCCTTAACTTTTTAGACTCCTGTTTGCTTGCCTGCTGCCTTCCTCTGCTTCGCTGCCCATCTCTGCCTCTTCGTCTGCAACATGGCTCTGCTGCTGCTACTCCTTGATCTCCAAATACATAACTCCTGTTTTGCGTCTGGTCGGAGGTGAACAATCCCGTCTGTGCTTCTTCATCTATCACTTGAGTCTGCTCCTGCCAGTTCTTCAACTCCAATTGAACCCTGCTTTGTGTCTGCTTCAAAATCATTTGAACATGCTTGGTGGGTGTGTTGTTTACTACGTGAATGCTGGGTTGCTTACACTTGCTGTGTGTTTGAGGTGTACGCCAGGTCATCGTCGACCGTCCAGCGGGTTCATTGTCTGATGTGGATAACAAGCTTGTAACATTCTCTGAGTTACGCTGTGATTTCAAGTTCATCGGAAATTATTCCATTATGTTGGAAGCATGTGCTTTGTATGTACATCCTGAAAAATCAGATCACAGGCTTCTATGTAATGATTGTTTGCCTGTGCATGTTCTTCAAATGACGTATGACCAAAGTATATACAAGAATGTGATTCTGTGCGTGAAAGGGATGCACTGCACATCACGCTTGAACTCTTTGTCGGTCTGTTCGGGGTGTCATTCTGCTCTGTTGGGAAGAAAGGGGAGGCACCCTAAATATGCTGTCGCGAACTTCTTATATTATGGTCATGAGTGTTTACTGTCCGACGTAGCATCTGCCTTTACTTTGGCTTCACCATTTGATCTGCTGCTCATGTCACAGGCAGTTGTTAGCCATCACTATATATGGCGAGGCTATTCTGGTGGTTATGTTCCGGAGGAGTGTTCACAGCATTACAATTGTGGGAATGTCGCTGTGTTTCCACAGGAGCCTGGCCATTTCCAGGCAGATTGGTCATGCACAGGGGTGCGAGCCGGAAGGTGAGCCAAGAAGCCCTCGAAGGGGTCATCACCTGGAAGCCGCCGAAACCACCCAAGGGGTGAGGTGTAAGTGGGTGTCGTGGTACCAATTTACGGGTGCAGGCAAGCATCCTTGGGTTGCCATTATACTGACAATATGTCCACCATGTTGCATGCTGCACTGTGTAGTAAATAGTACGGGGATGAATGAAAGGCCCAGGGCTACTACGTCTTCGAGTTGGAGCTCCTCCTCCTCTTTGACCTATGCTGAATCTTGTGATCTCCTCATTCCTGCGCTGCTTCTCGCATTGCACATAAGATTTCGTCAGTGTCTTGTAGGCTATTAGACTCCCTGTATACCCTATTGACTATTTGAGGATGGAATCCATGATTTTTTCCAATGTTCTTCAGCATCATGTGGGTCCAACACGTGAAGTAACAGCAATATCAATGTGATGAACCAGCCCATACACAGACTCATCATCACTGTGTGACCTGATATTGACATGGTGAACTGGTGCCAAGTGCCGGTGGTGATCAGTTGTGATGAGATGGTTAGGAGAAAGTGTTGAAGACACACGAAGTTGAGTATCTGACTCTGCTATCAGTGGCAAGTGGTCAGGTTAATTCTTGTTAGACTGAACACAACCGCCCGAGGTCTTCATCCACTGTAAGGTCAATAACATCACTATCACAGCAGTTGTACCTTGTCATGCCATGATCCGGTGCCAATTGTGTCTTGTTATCATCAAATGGACTTGGCTGAACTGCAGCCGGCTTGTTACTCTGTGCAGCTGCAGTGGAGCTCGCCTTGGCCATCTGTGTGGGTTCTTGATTATGCTGTGGTGGGATTCAGCATGGCCCACACTGGGCGCCGGGCACTGGTGTTTTTGATGTACCAATATGACGAGAGTGTGCGAGTCAAGTATAGTGTGGGACAGCAATAACTCAAAATTGTGGTGTGCCAGTGTGCGAGGTTAAGGAGTGGTACAGAGTATAAAACACTAGAAATACTTAGGCTTAAATGCAGGACAGTAGGACCCAACCCCTGAGCCTCCTACTCCAAGTTGCATTCCTTTCCGACCCACCATGTCCATTTTTGAACCACAAATAGTTACTTCACTCCTTCGAAACTCATCGCTCATTGCACCCAAGGACCACAGAACATTCCATGCCAAATGGACGAACTCAGTGGACTTGAACTGTGTCTGGTTTGCTGAACTGACATGTGCATGCTGATGATCTGCAGGTGAAGCGGCGAGTGGATGTGTGGGACAACCTTCCTGAATCCAGGAAGAGTCCTCGACCATGCTGCCAGCTTGAATGGGAGGCACAAGTAGTTGAATATGTCAGTTTTGTCTGGGACAAGATGCGGCCGCGCAAGAAGGGTGATGTGGCCACCAAGCTGAGCTCAGATGTCCCTCTCCCTCAGTTCATCCTGCCAACGTACTTGCACATCCAGAAACGATCAGGATTGTATGACGTCGGCCCAGAGGTGCAGTATCTGAAGCCAGTCAATATCATCCACCCATTCTATTATCCTGAACTCGCCTGCTGTCCCCAGTGTCAGTCCTCCACAGATGTCACCTGGGAGGGATGGATGGGTACCGGTGCCTGAGAACTTCATGGTATTCTTCAAGACAAGGTCGCATTGGGCTTGCAGCTGCAATGCAACATGTGTAAGCTGCAGAAGCAGAATGTGGACCCGAAAAACAAGACTTTGGATGAGCAAGACGAAGTGAATGACCCAAGAGACCCGAACGCACCTTTGGATGTGCTGCAAGTTGAGGCCAGCAGTGCACAGTCATCTAGTTATTGTTGTGTGACAACAAGCTGTGCCTATTGGAAGCGGTGGGAACACTGGAGAATTCCATGTCAGCGGTGGCATGCATCAAGTCACCATGTAGTGCCATGACTGACCTCGCGTATGCCAGGAGGCATACCTACATATTTTCCTCCACTGCTGCGGATTGACACAAGAGCTGTTTGACCTCATCATTGAACTGTGGCCTTCTTCAACGTCCAGTGGCCTAGCGGAGCAAGTCAAGTGTAAGTGTTGCTTGCATCATCAGGCTGACTTTCGCTTACCAAATGGTCAACGTCATGCTAGAGCTCCACCTAGGACCATGGCCTCGTTCTTTGGTGCCAATCACAAAGGCCTTCAACCGTTCTCAAAGTTCAAAAACCCTCTCAGATACAATGCATGCTGCATCTCAGCGGACATCATCATGGAAGTCTATTTTGAATTCACTGCACGTGCAAGGGAGGGTGAGTCCCAGTCTTACATGAAGTCATTGACAGCTTAGTTCAATGGTTCCTCACATATGCATCATTGTGAACCACTCATTGCATGATTACAGTGATCTGTGGCTCTCTCAACAGCACGTTCAAGATTTCTAACAAAGCTACTGTATCTGACAAGGACTGTCAACGAGCAAAGTATCTCAAGGGTGGGGTCCTGAGTGTGATCAACAAAGAGAGTGAGATCATCGCCTGGGTATGTCACACATCCGATTCACTCACTGCCTGACTAACGAGTCCTTTGTTCAACAGTGCTTCTGTCAGACAAAGGCCAATGCAGAAATCTGAGAGGTTCTCATGGGACTCAGTTGTCACACTCAGCTTCTCGGCCAACCCTCACCAGAGATGTTCATCAGTGACAACTGTTGTGCAACCCGGAGTGCGATCACTGCTGTGTTTCCCAAGAGCGATTCAATCCAAGACATTTAGCATTTTATCGCAAGGTATGTCTTACATTTCCTCGCTCTAAGAGTACTACAAGTACCCTAACAAAATGTATGGTAACCAGGTACATGGCGACTATTTTGGGTGGGAGCAAGAACCCTCACCATGTGGTGGTCATGTCCGATGTTACCAATGTGATCCTGAAGCAACATGCTAGCAAGAGTGAGCGAGGAGCCAAATACTGGGACCAGGTCAAGCAGGAGCAGTGCCTAGTGGCTGCATACGACAAGTGGGCACTGAAAGGAATAGTGTGGCCAGTTGCATCTGAGAAGGTGAAGCAATCACGAAACCCATGCTGATGTATTGCTGATGACAATCCTGGTTCTAGGTTCACCAGGAACAACTTAGACATGTGCGGAGAGGCTGTCTACAGCACTCCTGACAAGATATCATGTCTGATGGGAGCCGCATTGAAGGATGCCACAAAGCATGGAATATGCTTCAGAAATCGCAACTGAGTGGAATTGTGATGCTCACCACCCTCAGCCACGACTTCATTCATCGCCAGAACTTCTGTATTGGCTTTCAGCACCACGAGAAGACACCATTCATTGCATTGACAGCTGGATCTTATCACACAGGTATGATTGATGCGATCACCAAGCTCTACAATCGGCTTCGCATGCTCAATCCAAAATCCACTCTCATTCCTCTCCCTGAGCTCCAGTTCATCAACTCTGGAGAGACCTTTGGCCTAGCGCCTTCAGAGCACATCATGACGTTTGGTGGGCTCATGAAGGAAGAAGTCAATGAATTCCAGGTTGATACTGCCCTTTTCCAGGTCAATTCACAAGGTGACACAAGCAGTAATCACATGGACAGCACTGTCAAGTGCCAGGCGATCCAATCAAGCCAAGACTTCATCTTCAATGAGTTGAACATCGATCCCAAGCTGCTTGAACTTCCACAGGTCTCGAGTCAGCCTGGCCCACATTCCTTGCACTCCCAGACGTCGTGCCATCAGCCATTGCAGCCAAGTGAAAGGCAAAGGAGCCCCCACATGTCCCTGGCGCTGATGAAGCAGCCAAAACACCCAGTGGAACACTCAACCATTACTTTAGGTTTTCAGTGAAGGGTCCTCGCCTGCCAAAGTCGCGAAGAGTTGAGGTCATGGACCCCACACCCTCAGTCCCCCCAACATCTCTCACCGTTGACTTAGAGATGGAGCCACCTGCAACTCCCAAACCCCCGGCAAGAGCATTGCCTGTTGAAAGTCAGACTCCTGCCGCCTGCAGCCAGACTCCGACCGGCGTCACAAGGTCCCAGCGTTTGTTCCTCTCTGCAACACAAATCCACCCTGATTCTCTCACGATCAAAGGTGACACCGAGTTCTTTCTCTTCATGGAGATGTGGGCAGAATTTCACTGGATCTCCCATGAGATGACATCAAGGAAGTGGGTTGATGCAACTGAAGAATTCAACCGTTGATTGGTTGAGAAGTATGTATGGTGTATCGGCCATCAGGAAGAATCTGCTCACCCTACTTCACAAGCTGGGTGAGTTGGAGCCAAGAGTGATCGAGAGAGTCTTGAAGGACAACTACACATGTAAGTACTATTTTCTTTTCTGCTACAACCACTACAATCTGCTTCTGTAGCCCATCGAAACTCAGAGACGTTCTGGTGACACCACTGCACCATCATCAACCTCATCAAGGCCAATACCACCACCTGAAAGGTGAGAGTGACTCTTTTCTCAAATCACTTATTTCTGACTTGATGCACCTCTTTTCTAGTCCTGCAAAGTCCTGATGTGCTCGCGCTGCAAGACTATCATGTACCCAGGTCCAGAAAAGTCCACCCTGAACCACAAGCACAGCATCTGTGCAGATGGCATCAAATTGAAGTCAACTTCTGACTCCCCAGACCTACCTGACTGGCCTCAGCCACAGGGGATCTTCTCGGATGGGACAATGTTCCATGCATCAGCCTTTCTGCGGATGGTCCAGCAGGTCTATGAGACCACAGTCACAGGAACTAGCCCAAATGTGCCCGTCATTGAAGTCCAAGCCTTCCTTCAAATGCTCGTCGCACATGCTGTCATGCTTTCGGACACGAGCGGCTATCCCACCCTGGTTCTGTTCTGGCTTTACTCTGGATTCAAGGTCAATGGCTCCATTTCTGGAGACCCCATCATCCAGTGTGATGGTGCCAATCATCTATGCATCAACTACCTCGAACAGGACACATCGGTTGCCGCATAGTTTTCTTTGCTCTCGTTTTCATTGTTGATCGTGCCCTTCCTTTGCTTTCTCTTTAATTTTTTTTCCCATTACCTGCCCTTGTTCTCTTCCTCATTCCTTGCACTTTTTTTCCCTTTCTGTTTTCATCCATCCATTTTTTTCCACCCCCTCTTCTTTTTCTCTTTCTGTCACTTGTCTCTGAGTTGTCGTTTTCTCGTTGTGTCCCATCTGTTTCCTTCACCCCCTCCCCTTCTTTTTCTTTTTCTCTTTCTATCACTTGTCTCCAAGTTGTCATTTGGGAAAAGGTACTGCTTAATACACTCATCATTTTGTTGGTTTTCATGCCCCTCGTCTGTCTCTCTCCCGCTGTCCAACCATCTTTATTGTTCGTATCAGCCTTCACGCTCACCTCCAAGGTCATCTGCGACGACACCTACTCCAACAAATCATGGTCCATCGTTGCTCAAGGGATGTTCCAACTTCGGGAGATCAACCAGATGGAAAGGGAGATGTGCCAGTACCTCGAGTGGGAGCTCAACGTCGACCCTGTCACACTCAGGGAGTTCGAGGACATGATCCACAAGAAATTGCCCCCCCACTATGCATTATGCATCCAGTGTCAGGAAGAACCCCGCTCAGCGCCTGTCTACCAGCTGGCCAACCTGACCTATGCAACCAATTTATCCCCGAATCTGGCTCAGAGGGCGATTCATTGGGCAGTACTGGTTTGCCTGACAAGTATCATGTCCCCCCCTTCTTTTTCTCTTTCTCTTTCTTTCACTCGTCTCTGAGTCGACATTTTCTCATTGTGTCTCGCCCTGGTAGCTACTACCTCGATTGGCAAAAGGTACTGCTTAATACACTCGTCATTTTGTTGGTTTTCGTGCCCCTTGTCTGTCTCTCTCCCGCCGCCCGACCATCTTTTCGACCTTAGCGAAAATCCCCCCTCGTGGCACTGCCACATGACACGAAAGGTCGGATCGGTCGTTGCCGGCGGAGCTTGAATTATAGGTCGATAGGTCTCGGATTGGTCGACCAATCGACCCCTGCGCATGCCGGTGCTACCCATTTCCGTTCTGTCTTGCCTCCATGTGGTGACGACATCCGCGAAACGGTATGCGTGATGTTTACCGGTGGTTCGCAAAAGCCTACGGTGGACACTTTGAAACTGTTTCACCCAGTGCTCGTGTCCAAACTGTCTGAATTCGACGCAAACAAATATACGATAGATGGGTCCAGGTTTGCCCGAAGGGCCGTTGAATATGGAGTGGAACTGTGAAACTAAGGCCTCTATGCCTTCGGAAGGCGGATCTAGAAGAAGAGAAAAAGGTCCGGCGAGATGCGGACCTGAGTGAATGTAAAGATTGGTAGGTAGACTAATACATGATATGAGGGTGGGGGGCCCCGAAGCGCTGCTGTGATCCTGGGCGGCGAGGCGAGCTGTTTCCCAACAGTTAGGAGCTCGCGACGCATCAGCCTGAAGGCTCGAGGCCCAAATACTTATTACTAGGAGCAGCGAATTTGCCCGCGCTGGAGGTTGGGAGCCTGGAGCAGGTGATGTACATACTACATACAGTAGGCATGTACATAGCAGGAGTGACCATGTGGGCGAAAGCCACAGAGGGCTTTCCGGCCCGAAGCACAGTGAGGGCGAGTGAGCTGCCTTCCCAGAAAGGAACCTGCGACGCAGACAGCGGAGCTCACCCTACACAGAAGGAGAAGGCTCCCATGGCGTATGAGTGAATCAGTGACGCAGGAGCATTTGCGTATGGTTTGATACCAGTGGACGCAGTAGTGCGTGCACGCCGGTTTGATATCAGTGGACACGACTTCAATGTGTGCGTGGTGGCAACCACGCACAGTGAGGCGTGCCGAGCGTGCAATGCGAAAAACAATGCACGTCGACACGCGAGAGAGCCAGTGAACTGGCATACTGGCGAGCGGTAGCGTCCGTCTGATTGGAGACCTGGGACGCATGGTGGTGGGTGCCGACGGGGTGCCGACGTAATGCCGTTGGCACGAGAGAGTGCGCCAGTGGATTGTTGAGCTGGCGAGAAGTGGCGTCCGAGAGGTCTCAGTCGAGGACCGGAGGCCACGAGGTGCCAACGCAACTCGTGTGCGCCGACACGAGAGAGTGCGCCAGCTCGCTGGCGAGAAGTGGCTCTGGTTGGTTGAAAACGGAGGCCACAACATGCCAACGCAACTCGCGTACGTCGACACGAGAGCGCGCCGGAGAGCTGGCGAGAAATGGCGTCCGGTCTGTTGAAAAACGGAGGACGCGAGGTCGACGCAAGGTGCGTCGACACGAGAGAGGGCCAACGAGCTGGTGAGTTGGCAGTGACAGCCCAGACGACCAGGATGGCGTGATTGCCAAGTGGACGTGATTGTCACGGAAGGTTCAGCGAGATCCACATGATTGCGGCGAGCACTGGGTGTGAGAATGGGAAAATTAAACCGGTGAGGGTTTTAGGATGCAGGAGTGCGAGTGAAAGAAAAGGTAAAATTATCCCATTGCATTGAACAGCGACGTAGTTTGGTCTTGTTCTCTTCGCAATCTCCCAGGGGAATGGAGCGAAAAAGCAGCCAGTGAGTGGCTGGCTGGAGCGAGTGCGAGGTGGGGAGAGACGAAGACGCTGCGCCACCTCGCGCTCTAATTCTGCGCCGTCACGTGACTCGCGCAGAAAGGCAACCGATCGAAGTGCGCGGACTCAGGGTTAGCCACAACCAAGGGCGACCACCTACCAGCCCATCAACACCAAATCCGCCACATGCGTAGCTATTACACCGATTCGTTTTTCATCGCCTTTATCCCACATTCGTCCTCGAGCAACGGCCTCCACCTCCACCGCGGCGCACCAGGCACCGGCCCTCGGAACAGCAGATGGCACGAATCCAAATCATCGACATTGCTGAGCCCGAGCCCAAGTGGTGACAAGGACAGTGTCGCTGGCTGCTTCCACACGACAGCTTCAGGTAAATTCTTCAGCTCGGGCCATGGGTTGGGCATGCCGCATGCATGTGTCCTCTGCGCCAGGTTTCCCTCTTCCGTCTCAGTCTCGGTGGCTACCCACATCGGGCTGCCAGCAGTCCTATCCAAGACAACGAACACCGCACAAATTCGATCGGCAGCGCGCGCCTTGGACGTGTCGATGTGGAGACGAACCCGCCAGGCACGTCGCTTGGTATGGTGCGTCAGATGATGTGTGCGACGGACTGATAGATGATTTGGCTGTACCGTGAGTTGGTTTGGCGGAGTCGGCGGACGAGTGTGAAGAGGGAACTCAGACAGATGGGCGGAAAGTTGGGGGGATTTCATCCCAAGTGCGAAGCCTATAAGTCAGTTTCGGGTATATGATCCAGTACGGTAATGTATACAAACCAAGCTTCAGAACAGATCTGAAGGCGCTCTCGTGTCACACCACGACTTTCCGTGGGCTAGATTTCAATAGAATATAATAAATCGGGGTTCTCGGTATGACGAGGCAGGTACGTTTTTGAAGATGGGGATCACGCGATGCATGGTCTATTTGGATCGTGGGTACGAGGATCTCGGGGGAACGCCAATACGAGACGCACGTTTCCGAGGCAGCATCTCACTGGGCGACATCGGAAACGTACGTCACATATATAGGAGGGTATGGAACGTGGAATCGTGGATCGTCGGACTGACTCACTGATGTGGCCGGTTTGAGTGGTGGAATAAATTAATGTATATGATACATGACACTCGTTATAAGCTTTGCTAGTGATACAACAGACTATAGAATGCCAACAAACCTATGAAACACTAGAAAGCGACACCGAACGCAACAATGACAGGATCGATAGTGTGAGATGAATGCCTGAAACGAGATCCAACGACACCACCTTTGGCACGGCTCATGGTTTTCGCCGGACATGGTACCGGGGCACGGGGGTCATGTCAAACCTCCAGTGAGACGACGTTGCCTGGCGCACACTGAGAAAATGCGCGATCGCGCGTCTCTTGAATGGGTTTCTGTATCTTGAGTTGGATGCGAGTCGTCTGGACATTCGATGTGGTTTGCACCGAATCCGTGGCTGCCCAGCCCAACGAACCGAGCTGTGCATAGATTGACGATGAGCGACCATCGTGCAATGGTAGCTATGCAACTCACCGCTCCGCTCACATGATCCGTGCCGTTTATCTCTGCCCTGAACGCCTCACGAACGAGGAGGGTGTCCAAGAGGGTCTTTCAAGAAAGAAAATAAAAATAAAGTGAGTGGACGGCACACTTGCGTTACGTGGACGGCACTCACATTAGTGTAGATACGACCAATGGGTATGGCGAACATGCCGTAGAGGTTCGTGTTCGGGAGAATGACAATGGCGATCAAATTGCACATGGAGAAAATGCTGGCGAAGAGACCCGTCTGGATGGCACCACGAATAAGTCGGTTCAGAACCGTATCCGTCTTGCGGAAACCAGTTCGCGAGCGGTAGAAAACGGTCACCAACGTAGCTGGTGATTCTAAATTAGCGCCTTCATGTTGTAGGTTGAAATAAACAAGCGTACTGGTGATGAACGTGTCCACGACAACCCGCATGGACAACTCGGCAATGATGAGGTGAGTAAAACGCAGTACATCAGACAAACTAAATGATTGTAGTCAGTGCGACGTATTATCATTATCGCAGCCGTGAGATATTACGTTTTGATGATCCAAGCCTCTACGCCGGTAGTGAAGCCCAGAATAAATGAAGAGGTCGCCAGTAGGATGACCACGCCATATAGGATCTTGCTACCGGTCAAATGCCAAATCCTACGACATGTCGTAGTTCAGTTTGGGATCGAATTTGTATATCTGTATACTTGCCTGGACCCGAGATATAACTGCGTCACCAGGGAAGCAAGCACAGTACCGGTAGGGGTAAATTCATATGCCCATATATTCACTTCGAGGACTGTCAGGACCAAGTTGAAAAGGCGGAATGATCGGTTACCTGAAAGAGCTGCTGGATTATCATAGTTTGTAACACTGGAATGCACTCAACAGGGGAGACATCGAGGTTGACGAGGCTACGTACGTATAATACCATACCGTATAAATGGCTCTGTGGAAACAACTGAGCGATTTCCCATGCGTCGAATCGATGGTACTCACGAGATACTGTGGAAGGTATCCAGGATGAACAGGAAAAGCACCATACACCTAAAATCGCTCATCACAACTGTATACTCGTGGATCGGTAACGTACCAACCTTACCACTGGTCGATCATTGAATGCTGGAGTAGGGTATGAGTCACGGTGGATCCACCTTTGACGAGTCCACTTACTTGTCCGGTAGTACGCCGCGAATTGGTACATGACAAGGCCATATAAGAAAGTATTGACTGGGTTGGCAACCATGACGGGTCAGTTGGATCACCGATGTCGGTACTATAAACTCCCGACACTCACAGAATACGCCAACTAGGATAGGACCTATCATTCAATACCATCAATAAAGCCATTGCTTACATCGAGCACGTCGTTGCACGAACCGAGAGTTGTGTCATACAAGCCCATCCTGAGTCAAGGAGGGCTGGATGACTGAACAATGACTTCGAGCGGGGGATGAGGTAGGGGGAATGACCTGATCCTATACATTGGCATTGAAGATATATTCATGGAGGACTCCGAGGCCCTTGACTGAACTATTCGAAATTAGCAGAGCCTCAAGCTCCGATTCATCCGCAAAGTTACAGTTTGCTGGCGACCGCTCCCCGTTTGGTATGGACTTGATGTTTTGGGATCGCTTAGATGCTTGTGAGCTAATGAGAGTGGCTCAGGGCGTGAGTGCGGAAGAATTCCTTCAAGCTGAACTTGAACTGTCATTGTCTCAGCTGCAAAGTTTTCGCCTTGAGAGCCTGCAGGAACAACCGCCACTATCACTGTCATAAAGCGATGACATTACACACCGAAGCCTTCAACCGCCTTTTGTCTGGTTTGGATCTGACGATTGAATAATACTACTGCCAGAAAAAAAAATCCCTGCATCATTGATGCATTGCGAACTTAGTTTGTAATGACTCAGGGGCTCCCAAAAGGTTGGCGATTTGATATGTCCCCAGTGTCGTCGACCCTGAAAAAACCCTGAGAGGCCTTGTCTTTGGTTTGGATGATCCGGTTTTTGCCAGTGCTTGGCTGGATGAGGCAATGGATGAACATCCTCCCAAGGCGCTGAAATCGCCAAGTTCAGAATCTCAGATTGCTCGTTGAAACTTTCTGATTCCTTGTGAGTGCTTGTGCCTGTGCAACTTGAAGAGAACGCTGAGCGCTCTGGAGTGTACTGCCGAGAGGCAGCGTATCGGAGAGGACTATGAAAGTGTCATCAGCCTGCATGACCATACAACGAACGCGAATGGTGTCTAAGTCCGAGTCCGTGAAGGGTGCTCGATCGTTCGCACTCCTCGGAGTCTGAGGGCATCATCCGTTTCCTCGGGGTCTTCGTCATCAATCCATCATGATTAAGCAGCGCAAAGTTGATGTCCTCCCCGTCGCTATCGGAGTCTACATTGGTGTCGTCGTCGTCGTCGTCGCTCTCCTCTTCAATCCGATCCCGACAAGGATTCTATGGCTTTTGGTCGAGCTGAGCCTGCCGAACGCCTGCGTACGGTCCAAGCCCGACTTCGGTACCAACTGGTCTAGTCAGACCGACAGGGTACCGGCAAAGCCACAATTTATTCATTCCAAGGGTATAGTTTTACTTTCGAAATCGGAACAACGCCAACGAGCTAGCAAGCCTAGCATAGTATTGGAAATCGAAGTTTATGTATTAGGCATGCCATGACCAGCATGCAGCCCGAGTCCACGCAAGATGTTCGCGTTCATTGGATATCATGTATGAGGTATCCGGGAGCCTCATTTGGATTCACCGCGCTTGGATGGTGAAGGGTTGGCTGCGGTCGCCAGAATCACCAATCACTTGGAGGAGCAAGTCAGCTATGATAGTGTTGTTCATGCAAGGTGACTTACAGGCGACTTGGTATAACCCAGTGTCGACAGTGGGAACTTGGACCTGGGCTCGCCCAAGTCGAATATCGAAACCGCTAGCCAGCTCATAATCTGGAAGTTCGCTCAGTGCTGATACTGGGTGAACTGGGTAAGAAACATACTGAAAAGGGTGGTGCCATTCCTGACGAGATATATCTGGCCGGTGTGGTTGGTAATGTTTTCAGGGGCATTGCTGTTATCCCTGCAAAGAGCATGAGATGAGCGAGTACGGGGTTTAAGAATGTGTTAACATACCAGGTGACATTGTACTGCCGTCGTGAGTGCCAAATGGTGCCATTCTTGGGGTAAAGGATCTTCGGGGCCCACACGTCGAACCCTACGGGATTTAAAGCCTCGGAAAGGGGCAGGGAGGCTGCGAGTGCAAGTAAGCTGATGAGACGTGTGGCCCAGATCATGATGGCTGAATGGCCAACGACGACACCAGAGGTGCGTATTTGTACCTGCCAGCGTCTGCCCATATGACCATCGGAAGTGTCGGGATGACAACCATACTTCAAGTCTGAAACAAGCGGTCGCTCAACGAGATGAAAAATCGGAGCGGCATCGTGAGGGGCTTGGAGACTGACAGAGCCGATCGTTGTGTGTCAGAAGTGATAGGCCGCGGCGCACTGATGAATCGCACTCACAGGTGAACGAATTTCCAAGTGGTGTTGCTGGACAGGCTCCAAGTTGGAAGAATTGATCAACCGTCACTGATCGAACCGAGCTCCGGAGAGAGTGTGCGTGTGCATGTGTAGTGGCAATGGCTAATCTGAGAGTGTAGTCTCGAACCAGCCGTTTGGGACATTCGGGGCTGACACTCCTAACAACACCCTCAGGGGTGTAGACCAAAACGGTTAGTGCCGAGCCTAAATGGAGTGCACGACGGCGTGCTACGGCGAGACGAGAGCAGAAGATCTGCCGAGGTGCAGTTGATCACGGATCACACGGACGCCGTGGGTGGTTCGGGGTGAAAGACGTCAAAGAAAGAGTACGGAGACACTGTGGGCCCGTATGTGGTGGAGAAAGAGAGGGATGGGTGGCAAGGATGGTCCATTTGTTCCGTGCCGAGTCGTTGGCCGTGCAGTTTAAGATGGGTTTCACGGATACTCGCTGTTAGCATCGAGGCTAACGTGCCCTATAGTTGCTGCAAACCGCACGTCGGCACTTTGAAGCTGGCGAACGTACGCGCTATACCTTGCCTGCGCTCATCACCTCGAGCACCAAGCTCTGTCGGCGGTACAAAAACTGCGAACATCAGCACCCCGACGCCTGACCTCTCCACGCGAGCGACGCGCTGACACGCCCGGCCACGCACAGGAAGACGACAGGCACTCCAAAGTGACCACGATCCTCAGATTCGTGCGCGAATGCGCGTCCATCCTCGCGACCCAAGTCGACTCGCCCTCCGTCTCTTCCTCCTCGCCGCCCAGATCGCGTCCGAATGCGGGTCCGGCTTCGAAGACCTCGCGTACGTTTTATACGTAAGGCTTTTCGGTGTACGAAGACTCGATCTCGGAGAGCCCGGCGCAGCTCGCGGCGATCACGTTGATCATTGGAACATTGCAAGGGGCAAGGGTGTTTGAGGTAGACGGGTATAACACGTTGATTACCAAGGCTGCGTTGCACGGGGCCAAGTTGCTGAAGAAGCCGCATCAGGCGACGGCGGTGCATGCTGCGAGTCATTTGTGGTGGCAGGAGGCAGCGCTGGAGGGGGCGAGGGTGATGCGGGGGGCGAGGGCAAGGAGGGCTGCAAAGACAAGGACGGGTACGAGTCGTGAGTCCCCTCGTTCGCACTGTGTTCTGGGACCCACACTAGGATAGCAAACGTGCACTCGAATACCTCCAGAAATCGTTCCGCATCGCGCATTCGGCGACGGAGGAAATCGTCACCGTTCAGATATACTGTGACACGCTCGATCAATATCTGTATTACTTTGATGGTGGGGCATCCGCCGTACGTACTCCTGTCGTTGTTTTTTTCCGTCCGCACGTTCCTGACGCGTCTCCCCTTTGGACGCGCACGGACAGGTTGCCCAAAAATTCGTCGTCTCCCGTCGAACTCACCACCTCGCCCATCGACATCATCACCTCCCCCGCGTCCTCCACCTCGTACCTCCACCCCTCCCAACGCATCGAGGAGTCGCCTCCCCCAACATGATCCAGCGTCATTTCCGGAACACGTTGCAGTGTTGCACTACACTTACACGAAGAATCCGGGGGAGAATCCGGGGTGGTATGATGAGGTCGAGGACTCGAGGTGGCGGGTGCGTTTTTGAAGATGAAGATCACGCGGTAGCGTGCGATGGACGGGGACGGACCGTGACGGACGCGTGTTCGATGTTGTGTTTTCAAGTTGGGATGTCGTTGTTCGTTCGATCGTTTTTCTTAGTTCTTTTTTGTGTGTGTGTGTGCACATGCTCCCGCGGTCATGCCACTCCAGTACTTACTACTCTCTATGATATTGTGACACCGTCTGTCTCTTTTGTTCGTTGTGAATAAGATACCTTTGTCCAGCCAAGTACGAGCTGTTAGATACATTACATAATTGACTATGATTAACAATCGTGGGATCGTGGGTACGAGGATCCCCAATACGAGACACGCACGTTTCCGAGGCAGCATCTCACCGGGCAACCTCGGAAACGTACCAAGCCGTCTGAATCACATAGGCCTAGAGGGTATGGAACGTGGATCGCCTCACTGATCAGTGGACGGTTTGGGTAGTGAAATAAATTAATGTATATGATACATGACACTCTAGTTGCTAGTGATACAACAGGCTATATAACGCCAACATTTAAACGCCACTCCATGGAAAGATGTCTCCTTAGCGAAGCCAGTCTAACATGGTATGAAACAATAGAAAGCGACAGCGAACTCAACAGCGAAACGATCGATAGTGTGAGATTAATCCCTGAAACGCCGACACCGCCTTTGGCACGACCCAAGCTGTTCGCCAGACATGGTTACGGGGCGCGGGGGTCATGTCAAATCTCCAGTGGAACGGCGTTGCCGTGCGCGCGTCCCTTGAATGGTTTTCTGTACCTTGGGTTGGATATGTGTCGTCTGGTCACTCGACGTGGTTTGCGACGAATCCGTGACTGCCCAACCTAACGAACCAAGCTGTGCATAGATCGGCAATGTTAATGAGTGACCATCGTGCGATGGTAGCTATGCAACTCACACTCACATGATCCGTGCCGTTCATCTCTGCCCTGAACGCCTCACGAACGAGGAAGGTGTCCAAAACAAAAGGTCTTTCAAGAAAGACGGGAAAAATAAAGTGAGTGACGACACATTGGCGTTACGTTGATGACACTCACATTCGTGTAGATACATACATACGACCCATGGGTAAGTATGGCGAACATGCCGTAGAGGGTCGTGTTCGGGAGAACGACAATGGTGATCAAATTGCACATGGAGAAAATGCCGGCGAAGAGACCCGTCTGGATGGCACCACGAATAAGTCGGTTCAGAACCGTATCCGTCTTGCGGAAACCAGTTCACGAGCGGCAGAAAACGGTCACCAACGTAGCTGGTGATTGTAAATTAGCACCTCCACGTTGTAGGTCGGAATCAACAAGCATACTATGAACGTGCCCACGAAAACCCGCACGGACAAGTCGGCAATGACGAAGTGAGTAATACGGCGTAACTCAGACAAACTAAATGTTTGGAATCAGTGTGTGTATTATCACATCCGTGAGACATACGTGTTAATGATTCACGCCTCTACGCTGGTAGTGAAACCCAGAATAAACGAAAAGGTCGCCAGCAGGATGACCACGCCACATAGGATCTTGCTACAGGTCAAATGCCAAATCCTACGACATGCCGTAATTCAGTTTGAGATCGAATTTGTATATCTGTACACTTGCCTGGACCCGAGATATAACTGCGTCACCAGGGAAGTAAACGCAGCACAGACGGGGTAAATTTATATGCCCATATATTCACTTCGAGGACTGTCAGGACCAAGTTGAAAAGGCGGAATGATCGGTTACCTGAAAGAGCTGCTGGATTATCATAGTTTGGAACACTGGAATGCCTCAACATGACGTATAATACCATACAGTATAAACAATTGAGCGATTTCCCATGGTCAAATCGATGGTACTCACGAGATACTGTGGAAGGTATCCAAGATGAGCAGGAAAAGCACCATATACCTAAAATCGCCCGTCACAACTATATACTCGTGGATCGGTGACGTACTGACCTTACCACTGGTCAATCATTGAATACTGGAGTCACGGTGGATCCACCTTTGCTGAGTCCACTCACTCGTCCGGTAGTACGCCGCAAATTTGTACGTGACAAGGCCATATAGGAAAGTGTTGACTGGGTTGGCAACCGTGACGGATCAGTCGGATCACCGACGTCGGTACTACAAACATCCGACACTCACAGAATACGCCAACTATCATTCAATCATCAATAAAGTCATCGCTTACATCGAGTACGTCGTTGCACGAACCGAGAGTTGTGTCATACAAGCCCATCCTGAGTCAAGGAGGGCTGGACGACTGAACAATGATTTTGAGCGGGGGATGGGGAATGACCTGATCCTACACGTTGGCATTGCAGATATGTTCACGGAGGACTCCGGGGCCCTTGACAGAGCCTCAAGCTCCGATTCATCCGCAAAGTTACAGTTTACTGACGTGACCACCCCCGTTTGGCAGGGACTTGACGTTTTGGGATCGCTTAGATGCTTGTGAGCCAATGAGAGCGGCTCAGGGCATGAGTACGGAAAAAAATCTTTGAACTGCCGTTGTTTCAGCTGCTAAGTTATCGCCTCGAGATCCCGCAGGATACCGCCAAAACAATAACTCCCCGAATGAGCGCGAACCTAGTTTGCAATGAGGCCCCCAAAGGCTGACGATTTGATGCCATGTTCCCAGCATCGTTGACCCTGAGAGGCCATAGTATCTTTGGTTTGGACAATCCGGTTTTCATTCTCTGAGGCGCAAAAACAAGTTCAGATTGCTCGTCGCAATCTGATTCCTTGTGAGTGCTTCAAGTTGTGCTAGGGAAACCTGAAGGCTCGGAGGACGCTGAGCGCTCCGGAGCGTACCGCTGAGAGTCTGTGTATCTACAATACATACATAGTGCATTAGGGTTGTCCATAGTACAACGGACTGTACATACTGACCATCTTCAAAGTTCAGGAGAAAGGTTTACGAGTCCGTGAAGGGTGCCCTGCTGCACTACTGTGAACATCGCCGATGAACCCCCTCGGAGTCTGAGGCCATCATCTGCTTGCTCCTCAGGGTCTTCGTCATCAATCCATTGAGCAGCGCATTGATGTCTTCAAGTTCGTCTCTATCCGAGTCTCAGCGTTGGTGTCGTCTGAGTCGTCGTCGCTCTCCTTTTCATGCACTTTCCGAAAACGGATGCGCAGGATCAAATTTCTGATCCCGGCAAGGATTCTATGGTTTTTGGTCGACCTGGGTCTTTGACCGCCGAACGTTTTCGTGGTGGTGTGCCGTCAACTGGGTTGGTCTGTGACTCTGTGGTCGGGAGTCGGGACAAGGTCAACGGTCCAACTTGAAGCTCGACTTCGGCACAGACTGGTCTAGTCAGACCGACAGGGTACCGGCAAGGCCACAATTTATTCATTCCCAAAGGTATAATTTCATCCAATACTCGTAGTAAGCCTTGGTCGAATGTACATGGTCCAAAATGAATGGTCCAAAATGAAAAGCCTTTCGAGTCGGAACCACACCAAAAAGCGAGTATAGTATTAGAAATCGAAGTCTATGTGTTAGGCATGCTATGACCAGCATCTTGCAGCCCGAGTCCGTGCGTATCGTGTATAAGGTGTCCGGCAGCCTCATATGGATTCACTGCGCTTGGATGGTGAAGGGTTGGCTGAGGTCGCCAGAATCACCAAACACTTGGAGGAGCAAGTCAGTTACGATAGTGTTGCTCATGCAGGGCGACTTACAGACGACTTGGTACAACCCAGTGTCGACAGTGGGAACTTGGACTTGGACTTGCCCAAGTCGAATATCGAAACCGCTAGCCAGCTCATAAGCTAGAAGCCCGCTCAGTGCTGATGCTGGATGAACTGGGTAAGAGGCCTACTGAAAAGGATGGCGCCGTTGCTGACGAGATATATCTGGCCGTTGGTGTTGGTGATGCTTTCAGGGGGATTGCTGTTATTCCTGCAAAGAGCATGATATGAGCAAGCACGGGGTTTAAGAATGTGTTAACATACCAAGTGACATCTTGCTGCAGTCCTGGGTACCAAATGGTGTCAGCCTTGGGGTAAAGGATCTTCGGGGCCCACACGTCGAACTGTACGGGGTTTAGGGCCTCGGAAAGGGGCAGGGAGGCTGCGAGTGTAAGTAAGCTGATGAGACGCGTGGTCCAGTTCATGATGGCTGAATGGCCAACTACGACACCAGAGATGCATATTTGTACCTGCCAGCGTCTGCCCAGATGACCTCGGAAGTGTCAGGATGACAACCGTACCTCAAGTCTGAAACAACCTCTCAGCGAGATTAAAAATCGGAGCGGCATCAAGAGGCCTTGAGGGCTTGGAGACTGCAGAGCCAATCGTTGTGTGTCAGAAGTGGTAGGGCCGCGGCAGGCCGCGGCCCAATGCATGATGCATGAATCGCACTCACAAGTGGCCATGGTGTTTCTGGACAGATTAGTTAGCTTGAAGACTTGGCTCTTGGATCGAACCGAGCTACATACTGGTAGTGCTGTGCATGTGTACAATGTGTAGTGGCAGCGGCTAATGGAGTGTAGTCTCGGACCGGCTATTTTAGGGCTGACACCAGCGCTGACATCCCGTTGCTTCCGCATCCTACCGAACACCCTCAGGGGTGTGGACTAAAACGGCTGGTGCCCAGACTAAATGGACGGCCGCGTGCTACTACGGCGAGACGAGAACAGATACGGATCCTGCCGCTGCAATGCCGCCATGACCAGCAGAGACAGCCGATGGAAAAGTCACCAGACTACAGGGAAAAGCCATAAGCCACGAAAGGCTGGGTGGACTATGACTCGGAGCGCATCGGAGACCACTTGGCAGCTTCAGGCAGCTTCACCGACCATCCGCCGGCGAGTAACCATTTTCGTTTAGCGTATTGTATTTTCCCCGCCTACAGTTACCTGTCACTTGACGACGAGCGTTTGACCCGCACCTACCGCGTTGTGACATCGACGAGACCCTGAATATTGTCGGCCTGCACAGAAATTCTAGTCCCCAAGGCCCGCGGTGAAGTACATTATTTCAATAGTTTCTCCATGAATTTCCCCTGCCGAAACACACACTAAAGGATAACCTGTAATCAGCCATGCAACATCCAAGAAGCGAGGCTTGTCAAAGCCAATGCATAATGTGGACTAACGATCGGGCACAGTAAATACTATGGACACATTCACGACAATCGTAACATGTCGGAGCACAACTTATTGTCTTGGCCAGTTCCACATCCCGAGTCCTCAACTACTATAAAAGATGATCTGTTTTCCACTTTAAACGATTCCGATAATTCCTCTGGTTACCTCTCGGTCTACCAGGTCTACCGCGCTCGAAGATGGCGACCATAGGCCAGACACGTATCGACCAACAGATTTTTCGATTGGCGCTGACTCCGGAATCAGTCTGGAACGCAGTCGCGCCAGTTTCTCGCCTGCCACCGGAGATCCTTGCCTGTATATTCGTCTATTCCGCCCGAAGGTACTACCACGAAAACTGGGATGACACGGGCGTGCCCGAGTGGGTCAACGTGTCGTATGTGTGCAGCCGTTGGCGTCGCGCCGCGTTGAATTGTCCGGCCCTCTGGAACTACATGTTTGTAGCGTCCGCCACTGGACTGATGTGTCGCTCATCCGATCCAAAGAAGTACCCTTGCGGGTGGGCGTTTACTTATCTCCGCTACACAGGAAGACGGCGCTGGAGTTTATGGAACGGGTGACTCCACATGTGGAACGGTTCCGAGAATGCTGCCTCGACCTCCAATCTGACGATGCCGAAATAGTATTGTCAATGTTGTCCTCGCGATCTGCGCCTCTCTTACATACCCTGGCGATCACTCTCAGGCACTTCCCATATTACTGGAATGAAATGGATGTGGACGCGGAAGTGGAATTTGACGTGGACGACACTACTCAGGCTGTCAACCCGCACACCCTTTTCAATGGTGACATCCCCGCACTCCGTGGTTTGCATCTCAGAGACCATCTCACTTCATGGTGTCCGCCCAACCTCGGTGGGTTGACGGTCCTCCGGCTGCGAAATCTGCACTACTCCGTTCGACCGACCATGGCAGACCTTAGGGCGATACTCAATCGCATGCCAGACCTTGAACTGCTTTACCTCGAGAATGCGATTCGCGGTGGTCGCTATAACTCGGCCTCTCTTGGCGCTGGGAAGGTATATTTACCCCGGCTTGCTCCCTCTTGATTGTTGCATCCTTCTTGAGACTCGTCCGGTTCCTGTCTTGAATCGATATTCCAGCGACGACGCAGGTCAGGTTGGGGTGTCGTCTCGAAACTCGCACCAACGCGGACGATTGCGCGCTATTCTACGCCCTTCTCTCCCAGAGGTTCAGCAATTGCGAGACCGAGGCAACTTCTGTCGCAACAATTCATAGATTGGTGGTCATGGATAACTCGCAGCGATACATGCTCATCGTCTTTAGCGCCTCCGGACGTACATGTGGTCGCCGAAGGTGCAACTCGTCGCTCTACAACGATTGCGATTGCGATATCCCGCTCAAAATCCACATTGAATGGCGACCCCACACCGAACATTGGAACGATCTGGTCGTCGGCATCTGCCGCAGCGTGCCTCTGACACGTCTGAGAAATCTCATCCTGGATCGTTGTCAACTCCCGTCGGCACTCTGGTTCGATATCTTCTGGCATCTCGGCGAGTTATGGTTCATTGAGTTGATCGGTGGCGACTTCTCGGACTTTCTCCTTCCCTTTCGCTCTCGTCTCGGCCTCTCCTAGAAAACGTGGACAGGCCAACGGATCAGCATACCAGCCAGCTATTCGCCAATCCGAGCATGCACGGAAGCCATGTGATACTCTTCCGCGAAGCGCTCGCGCGGCGGGTC
>JBBPQL010000544.1:0-22644 GCA_038092515.1 Boletus subparvulus | reverse complement strand
GACTCCTTGTGATTGTGAATATCAATGTTTAGGTACGGCTTCCAGTCTTCGGTGTAGAATCGGACAACTTTGGAAGCATGATATTCCTGGAATGTCCAAGCCCGGGTGTTCCAAATACTCTTCACCAGATCACCGCGCTTTGACGGAGAGCAGACACCACGGAGTACCACGATTGTCACGGCCGAACCCTCGTACCACTTGAACATCGACACCAGTGCCTCTTGGAGCACAAAGTGATCTGATTTGTTGATACAACATGTATCGCTCCATGCCCAATGGAACCCGGATTCCCGCACGATCTTGCAGAACATTTTCAGCTTGTTGTGAGTCAGAGACCCCTCGAGCTCGTACACCACGATGTGTATGACTTTCTCAAACAATGGTTCGTTGTCTTCCCAGTTGTGCGAAAACGTGGCGTAACGGTAGTACTGTGTAACTTCGCGCTCAATAAGGGCATGATTAATGTGTGTGGTCATGGATGAGATCAACTCTCGAAAGATTGGCTGTGATTCGAATGAGCACCTTTGCCCAGACTTGTCGAGGAGACGACCGGAGTCGGTGTTGAGGAGCACTGGCGGGGATTCGCGAATGGCGTTCTCAATGGCGACCCGAATGGCCGTCTTCGTGTGTTCTGGATTTATATATTTGTGATGACGCTCTACGAGACAGGATCAATACATGATTATTGGTAGGATGTCGGTGCACTCACCTCGAATCTCTGGATCAGGCGACCGGGATATCTTCAAGAGCATCGTCTCGAACGTGGCTATGGCTTCGTCATAACGTCCTGCCCTGTGTAAAGCTGCATGCTTCCTCTCGTAGCCCCATGGAGAGGATGGATCGAACGTGATCACCTAATGATGATTCCGTCGACATGATCGAAGCTGCGCAAGACAGAAATGACGTACCTGATTCGCATCGTCTATGGCATCCTCCCATGACCCCTTTGCCAAATATACCACGCTTCGCTTCATGAATACGTCTTGTGGGATGACCGGATTGAGAGACAATGCAGTTGAATATTGAGTAATAGCTTCATCGTGTTGTTGGGCCTCCGCTGCGAAGTCTCCCAGGTGTTCCAGCATTTCAGCGCAACGCCGCTTGAAGTCTGAAGGAGATCAATCACATAAACGCTGTTTGCGAGAATGCTGAAGCGCTCACCTAGTGACCATTTTACCTGCTCCCCATGCATGGTTATCTCGCCCGCCAGTTCGCTGTTCATGTGGCGGAAACACCCGATTGCTTCCGTTATGCGATTGGCCGTTTCGAGGTGCTCGCAGAGAGCGCAATAGATCGCGAATCTCGGGACTGTAAACTACAATAAAGTGTCAATCCAACGAGAGGCATCAGAACAAAGGAAATGCTCACATTAAGAGCGGCAACTAAGGCATCGCTCCACGAACCGCCTGTCAATTTTGATTTCGCCCACTCTCTCAAGAGCAGCGTGGGGGGCGGTGAATCGAGGGTTGTTTCAGAGAGACATCCTTGCAAGAAATCTGTGACGAAATGTCGGATGAATAGCAGAGGAACAGGGTAACATAACTCACCAGAAACCCAATTAATGATTGGTCCGGTCAAATAGACATCTTCGTCGACGGTATCTACTATATTCAGTAGGGATTCGCTTGCCTCCTCGACGCGGCCGGCGGCATACAGGGCTTCACAAAGACGCTGTCGAACGGTGGTGTCAAGATCGTCAAACTTCCATCCAGATATCTGTCAAAGATTGCGAGCGGTTTCGATACGTTGCAATGTAGCCAATATGAAGCTCACCAGTGAGACCACCGAGAGTCCTCGACTCGAGTGGGGTCGCATTTGGGCTCGTGCACGCTCGAACGATAGTATCGCACCCACATAGTCGCGACTCTCCATGCGCGAGTTTCCAAGGAGAAGATGCATGTACGCCTGCCAGAAATGTCAGTGGTAATATTATTTGTGTGGCGCATTATGCACGTGCCTGAACCACGTAGCATATTGAGTTGAACGGCACCGTATCGATGAGGTCGTCCACGCGGGATATCGCATCGTCATGCTCTCCGGCCATAAACACGATAATAGCCTAGACAATATGAGCCGCTGAGGGCAACGAAGCTCGAGTGCTTGGGATACACACCTTGATCAAAAGGACAAAGGTAACGTGAGTTGAATGGAAGCGCTGTAATGCGATGTCGCACGCCCGACACGCCTTGTACTTTGCCCCGTCGCCGACATGGGCTACACTCTTTGCAATGTAGCCAATGACGGATGGCTGGATTGTGATGGACTTGATGTAAATTAGTGACAGCGCGTGGGAGAGCAGAGCAGCAAACACCTCTGTTGCATCGGCAATGGCAGCATCCCACTGCCGCAGACGGGCTCTCACGAGAGCTCGACTAGCGAGTGCATGATGACTTGAATTCCGAGACTCGTGGATTTCTGCGGTCAATAATACTTCCGCATTTGCAAGTTGATTGTGCTTCCAAGAGTGGAGCGCAGCGTCGTCGATCCAAATGTCTGGTTCCTAGCACCCGGGGTGTAGACGAGACAAAGGGATTGAATCGTGGAAGAATGACGGGAGCACGAAGATTGGTAATCCCGCCATAATCCAACGAGACAGGATGCTTACAGTGATGCGGGACAGACTATTAATGGTTATTTTCCCGTCCTCTCTACCAATTGCGAGAAAGCGGTCGTCTGGCGAGACTGCAATTGAACTTATGTCTTGAGGGTGTTGGATGAGACCGAGCTGTGTGTGTGTGGTCGTGTCTGAGAATGTGACCGTACGCAGTGTTGAGTATGCGACGAATTCCCCGTGCTTTGGTAGAGCGATGCACGAGAAGTCGATGCTATCGGGAACTGGCCATTCCGAGACTGCTGATCCGGTGGACACTTCGAACTGCTTGATTTTACTGTCGGATATGACAAAGAGGTTGTTGTTGAACCAGAGGAGACCAGCGTTGTACCACGGGGTAACAGTTACTTTGATGTTCACGAGCAAGTGGCCATTGTTGCTGTCCCAGACTCGAACGGAGTTTTCAGTGGCTGTCGCGATCCGATCGCCTTGTGGAGAATACTTGGCTGCTCTCACCGGATCCCCGTGGGCGAGAGTATGTACTCGTTGGCAAGTTGCAATGTCCCAGATGCAGGCGTCCTTCGACGCAGAGACGACACGAGTCGAGTCGGGTGAGAAATCGACTGCTTTGGTGCTGCGGTTAATGCCGGGGTGATCTTCATTGTGCCAGATGACGTTTTCGTATGTTTGTGCGTCCCACACAAAGACGTCGCCAAACAATGTCCCCGCTGCGATCCATCTGCCATCCTTGGACACAGCGAGACACAGGACGTCCCATGCATCCACCGTTGCCATTTGTTTGCCGTCTTCCACTCGCCACACTCCGACTCCCCCGACCCCACCGGTCACGAGACACTCGCCATTCGCTGAGAACGTCACTGCAGATACCCAGCCACGGACGTTGATTTCAGTTACTGGGCCCAACGGTCAGCCTCAATGCGCGCTGCGTCTTGTCAGTACGCACCCGTCATGGTCGAGGTCACATCAGCGACACAATGTTGCAGCGCAATGGTGGGAGTCAATGGACAAGGTCCTGCTTCTAAATTAATGGTATTCATGGTGTGCGGTGCCACTGCCACTCGCAGTGGCAGTGGTAGTGTGCTACAGCTCCGAATTCCGAGCCATAGCCGAGTTGGTCATGTTGCTTATTGAATGCCTCGTGCATGCGAAGGACGGGCAACTGCAGATCTCCGCGTGGTGTCGTACGGGAACGAAAAAGTGCTGCTGGAGCAGAAAGGGTCCAGTTAGCTCGGCTGGTTCGTGAGATCACATCTCATCACAGGCCACTGATGGCTCTTGCTGATAAGAATTTCCTTACTCCCTCTTAGATACTTAAGCCACTAACCTTTCGTTGGGTCGTGCATGCACACCATCTTGGTCATTGCCTCTACCTACTCCCTTCGATTGATATAGTTGGTAGTTCACCTAAATGATCCTGGAAAGACGGCAGTGGGTAGTGGTGCCCCCTGACGAGAGCTTTCGCGAGCTCAAAGCCGCTGCCTATTTCGTCTCTCTGCGCGTCCCTGCGCGTATCGTACATGCCTAATCCTCGGAGAGGGGCGACTGACGAGCGCAGCAAACGGCCTCGACAGCCCAGGTCGGCCTCTCCTTCGCGCACTGACTAACCTCTAGGGTCGCGCTCCCTAGATTCCCAT
Source organism: Boletus subparvulus (assembly GCA_038092515.1). NCBI lineage: Eukaryota > Fungi > Basidiomycota > Agaricomycetes > Boletales > Boletaceae > Boletus > Boletus subparvulus. The sequence goes on along the minus strand of JBBPQL010000544.1, from coordinate 18,438 downwards.
TAGCCGGACCCCCGGCTATGCAAGTTGCTTGCTCCGGGTTGCCCGCTCAAGCTGCTACAATCAACTCAGAGTCCGCTGGGGTCGTCGCCACTTACACCTCGGGCAAGATCGGATAAGTATGAATACTTATTCAAACGTTCCAATTCGGAGCTGTAAGCCATGTCAATACGCCAGCCAGGGGCTCAGAATCCCCCAGAACTCGAGAGGGAGATATTCTCGTTTTGACAGCTCAGACTGCTCGTTGCGTCCCGTGTCAAGGCCTGGTGAGTCGACTCATCGACATCTCCATCCAGGGTTTTCTTACAAGTCCATCTGAGATCTCTACCGTATTCAGGATCGAGTCTGTTGTGTACAAGAGAGTCCTCCTGCGTGAGCCAAAATATGCCGTCCAATTCCTTGGCGCAAGTCGCACGTCAAGGCACTCTGCATCCGCCCGTCTATCCCTTTCGGACTGACTGTCTTACTTCTGAAAACGTGTTCCGGGCTAGAGGTGAGCGGGAGGGACGAGAGTAGGTTGATGGGGACGGCGGTATCGGACTGCAGAGGGATCCAGAGAGCGGGACTCACCTTCCTCTCCCTCGTTCTCACGCCCATCCGACCCACAAGCTACTCTTACATAACCATCCTGTCTTTGCTAACCTACCCATCTATCTAGATATCGTGGATCATTGGATGCTTTGGACATCTACTCACAGAAAACCTGCCCCTTCTGACCCAGATTTTGGTCGCGTAGCAGTGTCAATGCAGCGCTCTCAATGAATCTTCGTGGGAGCCCAAAAATTCGAGTGCTTACCCTTCTTGCTGATTCTAAGGTGATACCCGGGACGAGGATTTACCTATATGAACAGGGCATTCGAGACATCCGCGTCGTTGTACTGCAGCACGCCCGAGACGCTGGCGAACTCTGTGACGATGTTGGCAGCGCGCAGACATGATCGTCAGATGGAGACGGCGCAATCGAGGTTGGTGCATGGTCTGGTCTGTGGGCGGGTCAGAACCAAATGATTCGTTACAGCTGGGCCGTTTGACTTCCCTCCCGGGTTCTCGTTCGGGTCTGTAGAGGCCCCTTGTGAACATACCCCGTGATGCTGATGCTTGTGGATAGTACTATCCACTGTATTATGCAACTCCGTTCATTTTTATATGATTGTGTTATATTCGTGCATGTCCAAGGCTGACGAACTTTTGCAGAAAAATAGGGATTCGGGAAGTGATACCACCGACACCACCGGAAAATACAACAATGCAGCAGCCACCTGATTTTCTATGAAACGTCCGCACCGCCCCAGCGTGATATCGCGGAGCAAATCAGGGAACGGTTGGGACTCCGTTCGCTTTGTGATATATCCCGGTGTCTCAGTGTAACCCGAGAAGGTGCTTCTGCGTCCTTGATATGCCTCTCCAAGATCACAGGAGCTGCGCAATGGCGATGTTTGAAGCAGCTGTGAGAGGATGACAGATATATCCATGATCCTGGTGGCCTTAGACGCCCAGGACCGAATCACGGTCGACTCATTTTGAATCCCACGGCCTCCTCATCCCGACTCTGACTCGCACGGTTCCGTTGCATCAACCATATGCTCGTTTCCACCATTACCAATGATGGCATCGCTGACCTAGACGTAGCCTTTGGTGTCATCGTGATAGGAAGGATACCTATTGGGTCCGACCGCACTGCCCGCAACCCCAAAATCGATTTCCGCGTATGAGCCACCATGACTCGGACTGGACCGGAGGCGCTGTATAGAGGATATAAACGCGATGGCCAGCAGAGCCTGCATCACAAAGGCTGCCCGAGATTTGCTCAAACGACCACGCCTCTGCATCTAAAGCCACTTGTCTATTCACATAGCGCCCGTCATGATCAGCAAGCCCTCTACTTCTTCTCCTGCTTCCCATTCTACCATGTATGCTCCCCCTCAGAAAGACTACGCGGCAGCGTTTGGTGCATTGCAGTCCAAATATGGCTTCGGAGGTTTTCCTACTCCACCGCTTCCCCAGAAAGATGCCAATAAGCGGAAGTGGTACAAATTGGGGGAGTCTCGCTCGTCGTCCACCACATCTCTGATAAGACCCGCGGCACGTTCTGACGCGACGCTCCCACCCCCTCGCCATGCCCACTCAGGAAACTCTGACCGAGCCTGAGTTGCGGCTGGGCAATCTGATGGCAGAGTATGGCTATGGGACCGTCTCACAAATCCATTCAATCGTTAATTATACGACGATCGCCCGTCACATGTGATGTGGGTGTGGTCTAGTTCTGACCTGCCTTGTCGTAATACTGAGGTTCAATGTGATCTAGATGTCGATACCCCCCGTTTGTGTCTACCAACTGTGGTGATTTGTGGTGGAAACGTAATTTATACCATGGAGGTTGTATGATGACATGTAGAACCTGGATGGTCTTCCTCTGAATTCTTTGGTCTGCGTAAAGGAAACTACCTGGATATTGATATTTAGTGTTAGAGTGTACAGTCGTCCCGATATACATAGCGTTAGCTAAGCTAGTGAAAGTCTTTCGGAAAATAAATAATCTCGTATATTCTTGTTTATTTGCACAACGTTTGGGACTGTATGATGCAACCATCACTCATCCTGCGGTCAGGCAGATCAGCTTGGAAAGGTAGGCTTTTGTTGCAGGTCAATGCTCATTTCTAAGACGTGTAATAGGCCCATATTTTGTGGCCTTTTCAAACCTGAAGCAAGCGTTGGAGGACAATGTCCCCATACGGACAAACGCGAGGGCGTGTACCATCCTGCCAAACTTTGTCGGGTGAGTGGACTGGTTGGAGTTTTCTTCTGGGTTTAGCCTTTGAATGTCGACAGCATTCGATTTTTGGTGCACAACGGGAAGGACTATGTCCCGGTGACGGTCACTCAAGATATGATTGGCCACAAACTCGGTGAATTTGCCCACACAAAGAAACGATTCACTTACAAGCAAGTGTTTTTTCTGACGTTTATTCGACCTGCGACTCACCTTTGAAATCAACCGCAGGGCAACAAAGAATCGATGACATTAGCATTGCCACACCTGTTTCAGTCTGGGCCATTTTTGCCCCGCTAATTCCCCAGGGATGTGTGATGAACCCCGGAACGGAAGACGGCTCGAATCATGAATATGTAGATGGCTCGCGCTGAATCATTGGCCCCAGTACATACGTGTTTTTTTTCCGTGTTACCGTGGTGATATGTTATTGGGCGGGTACAGCCACGACCGAATTCTGCTGTTCACCCTCGTCTTCTGTAAACTTGTTTCATATCGACCCTAATCTGCTTTGATTTGCTGCACTTGTTTCTTTCTGCGCGCGCTGCGAGGATTCGCTCCATAACAACCGTCCGTCGAAGCCAGTTTCCATTTCGTCCCATCGCCCGCAACCACCCGCTGGCAGAACCACGCTCAACAGCCTCGTGCTTTAATTTCTGAATGGACCATGGCTTTCAACGTTACCGCGGCCAACTGGACTCCTTCCAGACCTGCACCACAGGCACCACAGGCACCACAGCGCCGAACAGTGGATTCCCCATCGCCATCAAACTACAATAACGCTCTCCACAGCTCGGGCTACAACACATCTTTCTCATCTGGCTCATCGTACGCTTCGGATTACACCGGCATAGGCGGATCTCCAATTCGCTATTCGGACACATCGATGAACTGTCAAGTGATTCGGAATGGGATAGTCAGCTTGAAGGAGGAGGGTTTTGCCAGTTTCATGTTCTTAAGGAAATGGCTGGTCTTGAAGGGGCCTACGCTATCTATACATAAGACCGAGGTGCGTAGATCAACTCCTCGTGCTCGGCCAAATCGCTCCCCTTGCTCATCGACTGATGCTGTGCTGCATAGTCCTCCCCACCACAAACCGTGATCATGTTGCAGGACGTAACCAATATCGAAAGGGTAGATTTGAAGCCTTATTGTCTGCTGCTCGAGACCAAGGACAAGCGATACCACCTGGCTCTCAAAAATGACGAGGAACTCTACGGCTGGCAGGATGACATCTACTCCCGGAGCCCGTTGATGGGCGTCAGCAACCCCACGAATTTTGTGCACAAGGTGCACGTTGGATTTGATCCCATCTCTGGCGCCTTTACCGTACGTTTTTAGTCATCTGCCCTCGAATGTTGAACTCGACATCTGATGGTATTCCTGTTCTCTGGTATCCAGGGCATGCCCGAACAGTGGAGCAAGTTGCTCACGAAATCAGCCATCACCCGGGAGGACTACGCAAAGGACCCGCAAGCTGTGCTCGACGTCCTTGAGTTCTACACCGATCACCAGAAACGCGAGCTCGAGGAGATGGGTATGGGTATGGGCATGCCTCCCATCGCCCGGTCCGTCTCAGGCCCCTCCTCGGCCGGCTCGCCGCTCACTCCTTTCTCGGTCGACGGTACCCCGCCCGCACGGTTCAACGCTGGGACTGGCCTCGGCGGTGCAACCCTCGGAAAAATACCCTCTCCCCTTGACGTCCGCCCTCCAGGACCAAAGCGTCAGGAGAGCGCACCCGCCGAAACCTCGACCAGTTCTTCACAAAACGGTCTTTCCTCCACCGCGCTCGCTGCCGCACGTGCCGCGGAACTGGTCAGCAGCTCGCATACCCAACACGCACATACCATTTCCTCTGCGGGACAGGGGACGGGGCGTCCACCGATTCCGGCCATGTTACAGGCGTCGACGTCGCTTCAGCCGAGTCGACCTGCACCGCCTCGTCCGTTGTTAACGGCGACGCGTCCAGCCCCTGCTGCTCCGAAACCACCTATTCCCGATCATACGCCGTCGACAGCCGATTTGCGTGCGAGAGCGCAGGCGCGCGGCGGGCCTGATGGGCCCTCAAAGCCTTCCTTGGACAGACAGCCCTCCCCAGATGCGCCCAGAGACAGGGAACGTGAACAGCGAGAGCAGCGACGGAGAGAGGAACGCGAACGCGAGAAAGAGAGGGAACGCGAGCGGGAGCGAGAACGGGAGAGGCTGCAAGCCAGGGGAGAAGCCGAGCGTTCTGCTGTCGCCCCGGCGACCACACTCTCAGCGGCGCATGCTGTCCCGGTGGCTGCTAGTGCGACCGTTGGGCCACCCCCTGTGAAGCCATTGCAACCAGTGAAGAAGAAGGATGTGCCACCTCCGGACGTCACCGTCACTGCTCCCGAGGGCGAGGATCCCGGAGTTGCCGAGGCGGCGAAGAAGCTCGAGAAGCCGAAGGAGAAGGAGAAGCGCATCAGCACTATGTCGGAGGCTCAAATCATGGAGAAACTTCGTTCGGTCGTATCAGAAGAAGACCCGAAGGCGCTATACAGCAAGATCCGGAAGGTTGGCCAAGGGTGTGTGTCTGTAATTTATTACTGCCGGTTAATGTTATTTGATCACGTGATACAGTGCATCTGGGCATGTTTATGTCGCCAAGACCCTAGCCACTGGCAAGAAAGTAGCTATCAAAGAGATGGATCTTTCTCACCAGCCGAGAAAAGAACTCATTGTAAATGAGATTCTCGTCATGAAAGAATCTCAGCATCCCAACATCGTCAACTTCCTGGAGTCGTACCTCGTCAAGAACTCTGAACTTTGGGTGGTGATGGAGTACATGGAGGGAGGCGCACTCACTGATATTATAGAAAATAACACATTAGAGGAGGATCAAATCTCAAGTATATCTTTCGAAGTGAGCGTTCTTGATTGTATTTAGATCGGTCGGCTCATCGCCGCTTCTAGACCTGCAAAGGATTATGCCACCTGCATAGCCAATCCATCATCCACCGTGACATCAAATCTGACAACGTTCTCTTGGATGCAGACGGTTGCGTGAAGATCAGTACGTGTCGTTCAACCCCACCCGGTCTTTACACCTCTCTGATCGCCTCTCAGCTGATTTCGGTTTCTGTGCCAAACTCACCGATCAAAAGTCGAAGCGAGCGACCATGGTGGGTACACCCTACTGGATGGCGCCCGAGGTCGTCAAACAAAAGGAATACGGTGCCAAAGTCGATATCTGGTCGCTCGGCATCATGGCGATCGAGATGATCGAGAACGAGCCGCCGTATTTGGACGAAGAACCGCTCAAAGCGTTGTACTTGATCGCGACCAACGGCACGCCGACATTGAAGAAACCAGAGTCGTTGAGCAAGGAACTCAAGAGTTTCTTGAGCGTGTGTCTCTGCGTCGACGTCCGAAGTCGAGCCAACTCGAGCGAGTTGTTGCAGGTCAGTCGTCCCGCCACCGCTCTCCCTCTCCCTCTGGCTTGCAAGATAGCTGACCTACACATGCACCACGCAGCACGAATTTATGAACAAGGCGTGTTCGCCGTCTGGGTTGGCGCCGTTACTACGGTTCAAGAAGAAACAGCAGGTCCCGCCATCATGAACACGTTTGCCGCTTGTGGTCGCATCGACGTCGCTTGAATCTGGCTTGCTTTCTTTCCCCCACCTTTCTTTTCTTGCATATATACTTGGCCCTCTCGCCTTCCTTGCCCCGGTTTTCACCCGTTCTGAATGACCTGCGTGTGATTGGCTCTCGTGCTGAATTCCCACGCTTGTTCCTTCGGTCGAACCTCACCGACTTACGTTCATACCTTCGTCCCTTTTTTGTATTTTACCCGTGGAAAACCCGGACCCACCGCACCGAATTCCCGCTCTACCTTTTACCCCGTCCATAATCCCGTTCTCGATTGGATGACCGAAATTCTTAATGCGTAGGCGTGCGTGTGTACCTTTCCCGTCTCGGTTTCTCCCCTTTTCCCCCTTTTCTGTGCATACTACATTGACTCTGAATGCGAATGTCGAGTACCAACGGTGCCTGTTGTATTTCTGGATTCACTTTTTTCCCGTGTCGACACCAGTGTGACTTAAGCTCGAGGCAGAGATGTAGAGGGGCATCATACATGTGATCCACCGCATACGAGAGGGAAAAAAAGGATTATACGAAAGACCACGTGGATAAGTAATACGTATCATATACTAGGAGAAGGACCAACACGACATGGGTGAAACGGACATGAAAAAAAAAAGACATGGACGCGATACAATGCATGGGTGAGACATAACGGTGTGAGTACGGACGACGACGACAACGATGATAAACGGATGCAAAAAAGTGATGAATAATTGCGTTAATAGCGTGCAAGTGAACTTAGACGGCAAGCGTGTGCTGCATGGAAGAAGAGAACAAGGTCATGTATCGATAGTGAGTTTCTCCATAAGTCAAAAAGCGCAAAGCCATATGGAAAATAAAGCTGTTGACGAGTGGATGATGATGACATGGTCATGGTGACCCAAGAGAATAAACGAGCATGTCCAGTGTACAACGCGACCCGGTGTGAATCCTCAAAACCGTCCGGCAGCCAAAAGTCGGTAAAGTGTATTTGCTTCCTCAAAGCGTGAGTTGCGCAGCGTGAAATGCGCCATCTCCGCAGTGTCCGCGTCCAAACCCGTGTCCACGATCGAAAGTCTCAACAGGGAGGCATAGAAGCGACAGAGCTGGACATATGACACGCCGTGAGCGCAAGATCAAGAAGTCGACAAACGGTATGATGGTTACCCACGTTTTGGACGCCTTTTGCAAAGCGATCGTCACTGATGAGTCCTTCTCGTTCTTCCCTCTCGGCGTTGTCGAGCCATTTAGTGCTTTCATGAATGAACCGCCCGAGAGCCTCGACGCGGACGATATCAGCAATGGTAGTTTTCCCCCCTGTGGCGGGTTCGATGACGATGGACGTATCCTGGAGCAAGCGTACGAGAAGATCAAAAGAAGGTAATGTGGGAGGAAGCTTCGTCAGGACATCTAGATAGGGGTAGGGTCCTTGTGACTGAGCGTTAGCGGCGGTTAAGAGGGCCAAAAAAAGTTGATAGGCTAGATTAGGATTATTAGCGACAATGGATGGCAGGTCCATCGACGTTATGATAGGTGGCGATGTTAGGCTGGGTATCATTGGGGTCAGGATCTGTCGCATGCATGAGGTGAGTATGAGGTCCAATGTACTCTCCGAAAGCACGTGCCCGTTGTTCCGTAAGGGTGAGTACTCGGTCACGAGCTGCCAAGAGCAGCTTCATCCCTTGCGTAATTCGCTCCTTCTTTTCATCTTCTTCAGGGGTCACTTTCACCTCAACCGTCTGCGCCGGAGAGGGAGGCTTGGGCTTGAAAGCCTGGACAGGTACTTCACCTTCCCCCTGATGGGGGCTGATGGCAGCGATACCCCTGTAAGACCAATATAGCGAAATTGCTATCGAAAGAGCTACGATTCTACTTACGGCTCGAGCGTGGTCGTTTCCGTCAAGTTCTCTTCATCCAAAAACAGATTTGAAGCTCTAAGCTCAGGGAGCAGCGGGGACCTGGTCAGTGTACTAGGAGAATAGGGACCAATCTACAGAAACGGTCAGTGGCATGACTGACGACAAGGGAGAGGCGATGCACATCATTGCCGTCCCCTTTGAGAATTTTCCAGAGGACCCATACTAGCTGCTCATTGTCACTGAATGCACCTTCGGCGGCAATTTTGATGGCATAACCTCTCTCCTTTAGGAAGGTAGCATACAGAGCAGACTTGAACGGGTTGAGGGAAATCGGGTAAGGAGCGTACATTGAATACAAGATGAATGAAACGAGAATGCGTTGAGCGAGCTGAAGTCACGGGAGGTGACGTAGTGAACATGAGATGAACGACTGGCGCAGACAGAAGCGTACTGACTTCGACAGAAGAATTGAGAAGGGGCAACAACGCGTCAAGAGCCAGCTGGAATCGCGCGGTAGGCTGTACGAGCTGAGAGAAAGCCTGTGCAGCTGTGGAACAAGGAAGGGTATAAGCGCGGACTAGGAGATGTGCAACTGACGCCCGGACAGGGTCCCCTGAACTGATCTGACCCGGGAAAGTTGGAGATAAGATATTTGAGGCTGATGAAGACTTTGGAAAGAGTCTCGAGCCAGCCATTACTGGTGTGCCCCTGCTCGCTGTCGACAACGGCGACGAGGAGGTCATCGTCCATAACCAACATCAAAATCCAATAGCCATTACATCCATATCTTGTTTGTCCTTGCTTGTATCCTGTGGCAATTGGTGGCTGTGTAAGACGAACCTCGTTGAGCGTGATTTATATCTCGTCCGACTGGTCCGATGCTCCGGAGACTGTTACCTGGCACCTTCCGCAGTCGCCTTCTCAGACACTTACCATGACTGTCATACACAGTGTTGGCCCAAGGGCAACGGCCACAGATACCCAGGTTAGACATGTCTTGGCTCGGAACTTCGTCGGTTCCATTAACCGACCATCATCACACAGTCACTTCAACATTTCTACTTTATCGCTGCGGCTGCAATCGTGTTGGCTCTTATAATTCTCCGGTATGTCCCGTACAACAACTCTATCACGCAGATCTAACGCCATGTTGTATGAAGAATCATCGTTCTGCGAAGGCGCAATCAGGCACTTTCTGATTTCTTCCGGGTGGGCCGCGGTTCACCATATGCCTATGGCTCATATCCCCCGCACGATTCCAATTATGGCTCAATGTATCATGGCATCCAACTAGCTCCTCTTCCAGCTGCGTATCACCCTGACCGTAGGATACGTGCTGCGGATGTTGATGGACATGGTCGAAGGCTCGGTCCTGAGGAGCGGGGTGGAAAAGACGCACTTCCTGCATATGACAATTTTGACAGACCGCCCAAATATATGGAAGCTAGTTGGTCACACGGGGGGCCTCCACCTCCCACGGAACAGCCCGCGGCGACCCCAGCATCCGAGGGGGAACAAAGCGGAATGGCATATCCGAACACTACCAACAGAGTTCCAGGTGACATTGTGTATCAGCCGTTTGACGATACCCATGCTATGGCTGGCATGGCCCACGGGAGCGAAGCACCACTACCCCCTCCGGCCCATCGCGGCTTGCCTAGTAGTTGACGAATCTCTACGCCTCTATTTTTGACGTTTCTGTACTACCCTTCTCCCCTGGTGGTTTCTCGAGGAACCGTGTATGTAGCATTAATATTCCTATTATCACTTTTCATCACCATTCTACGTATTACTAGCATGTGTGGGGCCTAATAGAAAGCGATTGTCATGTCTAAAAGTCCTCAAGTTATTGCGAATATCGCTTCATCGCAGTTCAGAGTAAGTGCCGGTGCGTCGACGCGGGAGAGAAGGGCTCAAAAAGCCAAGTCGGCGGGGATGGCATCGATGATCTCATGGATTCACTCATAAAGAGCTGGAGTCATCAGCCCACCCCTGCGCCATAGATTAGGGTCGCTATGCAGCGCCCTTGTCGTCGAGATCCATACAGGAAATGAGCTGAATCTCTGCATTTTCTAACTCATATGGATATCCCGCATTCAAGCGAATTCCAAATGGACCCGGGAGTACTTCCCCCCGCGTGGTTCGAGGCCTTCGTCTATTGTCTCTCGATAGAATGGATTACCCCCCGGATGTTTCGTTGTGTGAAGGTGTGAGACAGGTTCCTCATCAAATCACCCATGTCAAATTGGAACTGTACCTGCGCCCGCGGAGGCGGAGGTGGAACTTGGTCGACGATGGACGGGGGTAATTTCACCTTGTATTGTATTGTCACCTGAGATCTGAGGCTCATACAAGCTATACATTATTTAGACGATTTATTGCGAGGCAAGACGTCGGCTCTGGTGTGATGAATCAAAAATGGCAAGTGAAGTGTTCGAACGAAGACACGTGGCTGTGCGATCTGTCAAGACAATTAGAATCGCTTTCCGTACTCTGCGCTCACACGATCTTTCATTCTCGTCGGCATGTACAAAGACAAAAAGACCGAGAAGCGGCAGCTCTCTGGTGCCTCAAAGTCTCAGTTTACTCCTCGCGCATTCCTATTTCACTTCTCTTGTACGGTGCGTGTCGCATGTTGGGAACTTAAGCTGTACCGGGGTGTATTCGGCCTGTAGTACACCTGCATCCGTGCCTCTCCTCGCAGTGACCTCTTTTTGTTCTCGTAAATGGAGATGCTTGGTCCCAATGGCGACCGGGAAGGTCTTCTTCGAGACGGCAAGAAGCCGGACTTTTGGCAGCACAATAAGCAATGCCACATTGCCACTTGACAGGTTCCGTCCGCCGGTAAATCCGCCCCCATGAGGCGGAACATGTTTAATTGTGAACATACTTAGCTCTCAATTGACTTTGCTGACCGCAACCAGGGTCCAAGAAACGTATATATACGGGGGTGATGAAGGACCTACTTCCACAACCTAGTCACGCCCGTCGTCTTCGCCTCTAAAGAGCCCCCCTGCGATACATTCCTCTCATCATACACAACAATGGACTTCTTCACCGACTTTACCTTCGTCCTATCCGCATTCTCCACTGAATCACAATCGGACGCATCGCAAATACCGGTTGACAAGAGCAGCAGCGACCCTAATGGGGCTTGTTTCGTCAACTGTGTCATTGCATGAACTACCAAGTTTTGTAGGCATCCTTCCTTGGTTGTTCGGAGCTCGTATTGAGCAAGGCCTCTCCCATAGCGCTATCCCTCGTTGCTTGGAATCCCGTACCCCTTATCGACCATTATCATCGTCACGTCACATCTCATCATCACTCTCGCCTGCAAATGTACAAGCACGCATCCCATTTCGTTTTCCAGCCATGACCCGGCTGTAATCCAGTTCGCCTTTGTTCGAGACAGTCTCACTTTTTGTCGCAAGACGGATATTTTCTTCTTACTTCATCTGCTCCTGGTTGTAGTATATCTTTGGGGTTGGTGAACCGGACTTGGGTATCAGGGAATCAGTGGCTAATTCGTCAGGGAGCCGCCGCTTGTTGGGGAGACCTTGATGGTTATAAACACTACTTCTTAAATTGCGCTCTTACTGTATAGATAGCCAGTGCGGTGCACACACACTCCTTGTTAAATGCGAAACCTTTTATTTGTTGGACTTAATCTGGTCGTCTTAGGTCTATGCCAGTTGGGTGAACCTTGTGACCAGGTTAAAGAAACAATAGTCAAGAAGTTGATGCTTCAAGAATAACGAGTTTGTCCCAGGAAAGAATGGATGTGTAATGCTTCATTCTCTGCTCATCGGGAATTGTCGGGTGTCTGATATCATTTCCGTTTCTAGGTAGACAACCCCTTATGGAGAGCCACGTTGCCGACGAAGCTGCCATAATGTGTTCTTTTCTTGCACCTACACAAGATTCGATGGCGCACGATAACGCTGACTCTGTGCAGCTTGGATTACACCCTGACGATTCTCAGGTAATCAGCCTCCAACACACCACTACATCCCAGGGCTGCATCGCCCTCCCAGCAGAGACGATATACCACATCCTTCGCCACTTAGGCCCTCAAGATCTGATCCGTCTACAAGGGGTACGTTCGATCTCTCTCTCCAATGGTATACAACAGAGTACCGCTTTCTCATTCGACAATGTCACGCCACAGGTGTCCAAACTTTTCCGTGCGATCACCCGTGATCCTGCCGTCTGGCGAACCATCTACTCCACCGCTCGTCTCCCTCTCCCACCCGGCCCCTTCCCCTGGCAATCCATCCACTTCCTCCAACGCGCGCTCGTCCACTCGGCTCGGCTCGCACACGCATGGACCACCGAACCACTTACGCTCCTCTCGAGAAAGATCTTCACCGGTCCACGATCTATAGAAGACGATAGATTTAAATGGGTCCGCGGGAGATGGTTGATCGTGAGCAAGAATATGAAGCAAATTCGATCGCGAGATGTCGAGACGGGCTCGGAGCAAGTGTTGTGGGATCATGGATCGTTCGCGAATTGGGCGGCGGCGTCGGTGATGAATCCACTGGGACATCTCATATACGTCGCTGTGCACCTCGGAGCGGGGCGTCTTGCGGATCCGGTGTATGTGTCATGTTGACACGTTATTTCTCGTTGGATCCATGTTATTGATGATGTTCTTTCTTCGTAGGAAGCTGCTCGAGTTTGTGGTGGATGATGATACGGGGTACTTGTCCGGTCCGGAAATGCTCGATGTACCCACCTGGTCTTTTCCAAGAGAGGCGTTTACACCGCGTATCCGAGTTGATAGCGGCATTGCGCCGTATGCGTATATCTCCCTCTGCGCTGCGAGCAAACCCAGACGATCCTTGGTATTCGACCCACAACACAGACGGTTCTACAAGTTTCCTCGCTTTCGAACGCAACTGGTAGAATCCTTGCACTATACTTCGACGAGCAGAACCTCACTCATCGTCTTTCACGCCAGGATCTCCTCTTGAATTATCGAGGGGCATGGTTACCCCATCTCGTTGAGGTCTACTTTACACGGACCCACCTCTTCGTACTCAATCGCTCCTACCTCATCCATGGTAATATCGGCCAGGTCGAGGTCATCCAGACATTCGCCCTCCCAGACGTCGATCCCGATCACGTTCCTAACCCCGTGCCAAACCGCGATTCGATTTCGGACGGCCTCGCGGACGGTGCTAGATCAATCGTCTACGAGCTCCGTCTCACTCATGAAATACTCACGCGTGACACGGGATCGATATGGCTTGCCCCCATCCGCGACGCGGTCGTGGACCCCATCGCGCAGTCGACGACACTCCGGTTCATGCACACCTATGCACCTTTTCAGCCTACCCCCGAGACGAGCGTCCAACTCGTATGCACCGACTATATCCTGCCTGCGTCCCATTCCGGTCGTACCCGCACCATCGCCGCGGACGACCACCACCACGTAAATAGCAACAACAATAACAATAACGGTCACAATCACGACAACTTGAACGCTATCGTCCGCAGTACCGAGGAAGTCCTCCCAATCACCGTCGTATCGCACGACATCTTTTCCGTTCAAGGGGCGTGGAATGGTAACCTGCTCGACTTCTCCGACGACGGATTCGTCAGGGGCCTCTGCATGGTGGGATGCTACACAGAGGGATCCAACATCCCCAATACTGTGATGGTATCCAAATTCACCGTGGACGCCACGGAGGAACGGTGTGTTGTCGTCGTCGGCGATCCGTCCCCGCCGTGGGTAGGCCTGGATGCAACTCGCTATTACGAGTATTCTTTGGACGGGATGAGAGGGAAGATATGGCATACAAAAGGGGACGTGCTGGAACTGGATAGGGCAGGAAAGCCTGCAGATAGGGACGTGTTGGCCATCCTCGTCGACTTCAAATAGGCAGACCGCTGTGTGGGTTATGGAAATACACACCCTAATCTACCCACCTCAGCATATTGATCGTCGGTGTCGCTGAGCCACAGAGTCATTGGCCACAAGTAAAGCAAAACACGTCCCATGTATAGCGACGACATACGAAAACAATGACTATAGTTCAGACTGATCGATGCAAAAAGGGTATCACGACTAAGCATGTCCGCGTCCACGCTTCCCTCCCTTCTCGCATAAACCTCTACAAGCACTCCAATGCATACCCGTTCCAGCGGGTCAGGTGATTAGACCAAGGGTCTAGAGGAGTGTCAACAGGAGGGAGAGTGAAGAATGACAAATTGACACACATCCTGACAAAATGATGGATATTTGCGAGGGAGTTACCCATCCGCAACAGAACGCTATCATCGCCAGGTTTAAATATACGGGGCAACGCAGCCAACAAAGAGGGACCTACGTTGGAATCATTATTCACTATCTACGCAGGACATGCGAGTTAGTACGAACAGTGCATATACGATGCGAACAGCGTACCAGGGTATCAAACTCCTCCTTTGGTGCTTTACAAATATAAGAGCCAGAGGCAATAAAATCGCCGTTTGGAGAGTAGGCGACGCAGAACATGTCCCGTGGAAACGAGTACCGCGCCAACTCCCGTGCATCCTCCAAACCCCATACATACACCGTGTTTCCACGTACACTAGCCAGAGAACGACCGTCAGGAGAGACCGACATGCAGATGTATGGCCACAAGTGCGGGGCGGCGACGCCAGCTGCACGATCGCGCCAACTACGTATTTGCGCGCCGGTGCGGGCGTCATACATCATGAGTTGCCCGTTGGCAAGGTTGTTGGCGACGACGTGTAAACCGTCCTTGGTCCATTCCAACGAATGTGCTCGGTGCTTGATCTCGAGCGAAGGTCGACCGGTATTCAACTCCCATATCTGTATGCAAACGCCACATGCTGCGAGCCGCGTGTCGTCCGGTGAGAATCGCGTGCATCGGGTATTCCCCTTCCGCGGTTCGAGCACACGAACGCAACTCCCATCCGAGACGTTCCTCACCTCCAGACTGTCCGACATGTACTCCCTTTCGACCGCATACGCTAACAAGCGCGTGTCACTGCTGAAATGAACGACACAGAGACAACGACTGATGGCAGGTTTGTCAAACGTATGTTCGATCCGGCGTGAGTTGGTGTCCCAGAGTAAGACTTGACCGCCGTCTCTATATGTGCCACCTGTGGCAAACTTTTTGCCGTCGGTGGAGACGGCGACGGTGGTGAAGTTGGTGAAGAAACCGCCCCGGATGGTTTCGCCTTCGCGGGTTTTCTCTTTGACATTCCAGATCTGTAACCCTGAACCAACGACAGCAATCAATCTGGAGCCATCGGGCCAGAAAGCAAGACAAGGTATGGAAGCTTTCTGTTCAGGGATTAATTCTTCGGGCTGGTAGTCTGTAGACTGGGAGGATAGCATGGGTGAGAGAACGTCGGAAGAGAGTTGCATGATCAGTCAGTTTCAAGTTAGGGTGGAGCGGACGTGCCAGTGGTTTGGTACCGCCACCCACCAGTCGCATTACATCATAACCGATACAGTAACGGGCTAACACAAAACGCCGCTATTACGTACTACCCAACCAGTTCGAGGCACTCTTCCTCAATCAGTGTGCATGGATGCCAGCAACGACATTTATTAACAGGCTACGCATATCCCACGAACAGAGTCCAAACCTCTTACTCCGACTTCGACTGTATGTATAGCGAATATCCTTTGACCTGAAGTCGGAAGAAGGTGTCCCGGCCTGGGAGAAACAATGTCGAACGTGCGTCTTGAATGGCCGTCTTTATTAACTCATAGTCTGGCAATTAGAAAAGAGGGCGAGCATTCCGAATCGGTGACTCCACATCGGCCGGGCGAGTAGCGGGAGTGATACTGCTAGACCTAAGATTCTTGCTATCACAAAGAGTCAATCTAAAACTATACGGTGCCTCTTTGAAGTCGACACTCGGAGTATGTCACTGAATACAGAAACCGATAATATTATCTGATAGGTATAGAACAATGCGAGTTGGTATGGAACTGTAATATGATTTTGACTCATATTTATTTGGCTGCGACTAATCCAAGCTCAACTCGCCCGCCCCAGGAAAGCGGAAGAGTTGGGGTAACAGCACCCAAAGCGCTTCGCGTTCTTTCCTCGCCCTCCCATTCACTTTTGACTGGCAATTCTTGCACATGAATACACCAGGTAACTTGTCCGGCTTGCATATCTCCTGAAGATCGTGTAGGATGTCGTCTGACTTGAGCACCGGCATAAGTTTCCAGGCTTCCCGACACATTGTCTCCGCAGCCGGAATCTCCTTTATCAGCCCTCTCTGAATGTTCATCAGACAGCGGGACAGCCTCTCTTTTCCCACTGCAAGGGTGAAAATATCCTCCTTTGACAACTCGGACCACCGAGCAGAACGCTTGTTCAAATTCCAGCTGATTCCCAAGCTATCATTCCCCTTGTAATCGTCGTCGGTGGTTACTCTTGACAACTGATAAAATGCAGCTGGCAAGATGCTCGGTAGGTTGGCCATGCGGGCAAACTCGATCGCCGCCACGGGCTCTGGATACATATCGAGATAGACATCCATACTCCCTTTCATGTACAACGCATCATCACTCTCAAACGCATCCCACTCCCAAATATTTGTAGGCCAATCTTGTTCGAGTTGGGCCGAAAGTACGTCGGTAATACAATTTACCTTGTACTTCAACGCCATCTTGTACAATGGCAGCGCGCGCTGAAAGCACCCTGCATTGTACTTCCAACGGAGTAACGACCTACAGGGCAACCTCAGCTTGAACCTCGAGCATTGTGAGGATAGGGGTCACTCACGAGGGATGGTATAGCGCATGCAAGAACCAATCTAGCTCCAGTGAATCATCTGGGACAAGCACGGCCGGCGTATTATTCATAAAGCTACTCCCCCGAGCGAACTTATCGTCCAAGGACTCCAAGAAGACGGGGGCATGAACAGCGAGGACGTCACGATGGAGCTTGTAACACCTTATTTCGCTGCATTCGGGGCGACGTGCTGTGATGACGATGTCACCGTCATCAAACCACAGTGGGGTAAATTTCTCAACGATGCGATATAAGACTTGTGTGGTAGGGTTGGACATGGTTGAGATTGTGCGGTGATGGGGTGATTGCGGTAAGGGGTCAGATCGTGGAGGTGCGGCCTTATATGTCTTTCCATTGAATTGAGTCGATTGAATTGAGCTGATTGAATTGTGGGGTAAAAGCCCCTATGATTTTGTTGAGGTAAGGAAGGTCGTGCCAGTATCGTTGAAGTAGCTTTGGAAGTACACTGCAGGTGTGTTCGCAATGTCCAGTTCCACATACCTCGTCTAACGAATAGTACGCACTTGAAGTTGGGGGGTTTAGATCAAGACATGACATCATGCCTGACTCCCTGTTTATACTTGTTTGCATGTCAGCCAAATCGGAACCGCGGTGCTGGTCCGTTCAAAAGGCATTGATTTAGAATTTGACAGCGAATGGTTGGCATGTCTCTCAAGGTGTAAGTCATATTAGCGGTGGCGAGCCTTGAGCTTCTCAGATTTAAAGTCCGCAAACTACTAATTTTGGAGCGTCACTACGATGTTCTGAATACGGTGAGTCGGCGGCAAATAGACTCTTCGGGGAACAAACATGTGAGCGGTTTGTTCTACCATCTGGCCGGACAGGTATGCCATATTTATCTAGTTTGTAGGTTAATGATGATCCAGCTAGTTTGGTCTCTCGGAAATGACCTATTACGCCCAGCAATACAGTATTAATGACCTCCTGCGTTCGTCCACGCTGCCACTGGGAGCAACAAGCAAGTTCCCGCCGCCGGGGCCCTCAACAATTGCATCCAAAGACACACTCGGAACAGAGCGTGTCATTATAATGACATCCTCGTGACGGCTTCATTCAACTCGACATTCAACGGACGTCTTATCCTGACCAGCATCTCCCGACTCGGAACGAGAATCCTTGGTGTCTCATTGACAAGTTCGCCTTTAGGCACTCACTGCGGAATTCTCAGCCCTGCTGATGCGGCAACTTGATCGGTCTACCTAGTACCACCCGATGTGTTGGTTGTCATATGCACTGCTACAAGTCAACACCGGCAATTAATAATATTCTTCGAATTACATATCATGTTCTCTGATCATGATACTCCGATTGCTTCCAGCCGAGGAATATTCCTTGTATCGAGATGCCAAGTAAGAGCAAGATCGAATCTACGCCCACAAAGACTACCCACGCATCACAGGAGACATTCAAGTTGGCCTGGTGAGCG
>JBBPQL010000543.1:0-22675 GCA_038092515.1 Boletus subparvulus | reverse complement strand
ACAACAGCAAATAACCTCTTGTATGGTTGAGATCCAGTATCTTACAGCAAAAGTCCAAAAACTGTTACAATGGTGTTCCTGTTTTAAAACTGTTATATCTCGGCGGCCCCTGGGCCAAATCACATGACCCAGGGATCGGTTTGTAGCCAAGGGTTTGTACTCTATTTGGTCCACCAAAGCGAAGTGGGATTCCCATGGGTGGTTGCGGGGCGCTTCACGCCCCGGTTTGAGGTTAGTTATTGTAACGCTTTTTGGAGTCACTGTACTTGCATGCTTCAAATCTGGGCTCAAAGCCCACTCCAGCGCTTTCTACACCCCCCACCTCTGTACATGACAACATGTCTGTTTGTGTTTATCATTATCATTATTCTATCATCTTGCACTCGTCCCTCACTGTACCTCTGCACTGCATTACATCAGCACTTCACATAGATAGCTTCTGCTCTTCTGCTTGCACCTCAGTGTTCTACCACAATTGTGTGTGCGCTGAGGTATGCCATTCAGTCTCATTGACATATTTCATCACTCATATATTACCTAGCCGAGTCACTCTCTAGGTAATACAATTAGCATTCTACCACAATCGTGTATGCGCTGAGCTGAGTCACTCTCTAGTCGCACAGGTTATGAGCCCTGAGCTCTAGCCAAAGAGCTCTTATTGTTCGACCTAGTTTTTCAATCGTCTCACGCACCAGTGATTGGATCGCCATTTAAAACCCTTATCAATCATTTCAAATCACCGCATATAGTCAGCATACATGGGGAAATTCGACCACATTTGTGAATTGACGGGCGCAGAAAACTATTCCCAATGGCGGAAACAGATGACTCTCGCGCTTCGTGGAGAAGAGCTTTGGTCTCACTGCAGTAGCAGCACCGACCTCTTCGACCTAGCCAATCTCACCTCTACCAAACCCATTATTGCAGACGGAAAGGCCCCTACAGACATTGAGAAGAAAGTGTTCCTTAGCTGGTTGGCTAAAGACTCTCAGGCCAAGGCATTAATCAATCGCAAGATATCCTCCATCATTGGAAATCTTCTTGATGAATCACAAATGGCCAGGGAACAATGGGAGTCACTAGCTCAATGTTACAGCTGCAAGGACCTTTTATCTCAATATGAACTACGGACTAGAGTTCACTCAGAAAAGCTTAAAGATGCTGAAGACACCTTGCGCTACCTTGGTGTTTTCAAGGATGCCAGACACAGATTTGTTGAAATGGGCATGACCTATACTCGCAAAGAATCAATTTTTGACCTCCTTCAAGGCCTACCACAGGGCATCGAATGGGAGATCTTCTGCGAATTCTCGCTCAACAAACTTTCCAACGAATCATTGTCTTCCATCAGCTCCTCGTCCACCTCTCCAGCCTCTACTTTCATGTTCGAAGACATCGTCAAGGCGCTTCTAGAGAAGGTGAACGCAATCGTGGGACATCGCAAGCTGTCTGGCCCAGGTTCTGAATATGCCAGCCCTGCCATCTTGCATAAGGGGGGGACCACCAAAGTCAATCCCTCCACTGGCATTCATGTTCATCGGAACAATCCCTCTGGGATTCACTGCACCAATGAGGCTTGCGCTGGCAAACCAAGAGCAGAAACACATGACAAGGACCACTGTTACTGGCCAGGAGATGGCATGGAGAACAGCGCTCCACCCTGGGCTTGCAACAGGGCAAAAGCAGAAATGGCGTCACCAGCCGTCACAACCATGCATACATCCACTTCCACGTCTCCTAGTACCACGTCTTCCTCAGATCCAGTTCATCGCCGAGAACTATCATGCGCCCTCATTCAAGAAGTTCTGGACTCAGATGAGATCGTTGCCATGGCCTCCCCAGATTCTCTCTCAATGATCCTTGATTCTGGGGCGACATCTCATCTAATCAGAGACAGAGGATACTTTGTGGATTTTGCGATGGAAGATTGTCCGCCAGTAAAAACTGCGAATCAAGGAATGCTCTCCACGCTTGGACGTGGAACATGCATCGTTGAACTCAAACTAGGCAAAGACACTCATCGAATTGTCTTGAAGGACTGTCTTCACGCACCCTCTGCCTTGCTAAACCTTCTTTCGGTCGGTTGCATGCTCTCGCTAGGTTGGGGTTGTGATTTTCGGGGGACTACTTCTTTATCAGGCCCATCATGTTGATTATCCTACAAGGGCGATGTTCTGGGAGATCTCATGATGACCAATAACCTCTGTTATGCCCCTCTCTATTTCATTGCCCCCCAGCAACTCGCCTCTGCTCTGATGTTCCAGGAAATTTCTGCACCAGCTCTACTTGCTATTCCCAACATGTCGCTCAATTGGAATCTGTGGCACACACGCATGGGCCATCCTGGCGGCGACTCCATAAGGCGCTTACCCTTGGTGGCAACTGGTGTCAAGGTCGATTCCAACTCTCTTTTGAATCAATGTGAGGCATGCATTATGTCCAAACATGCCAGAAAACCACACCCGCCCTCTGAAACCCGAGCCAAGCACATATTGGACCTCGTTCACTCAGATGTCTGTGGCCCTTTTCCTATCCGCATGCCGCATGGCAAGCTCTACTTCATCATCTTCCTAGATGATCACACCCACCTTGTGAATGTACAATTGCTCGTGAGCAAGGATCAGGCACTCGAAGCTTGGAAGATTGTCAAGCCACTCTGGGAGAATCATGCGGAATGGAAAGTCAAAACATTTTGATCTGACAACGGTGGGGAATTCATCAACTTGGCCTTCCGGCATTTTCTACATGATGCAGGCATTAGTCATGAGCTGTCATCACCCTACTCTCATCAGCAAAACGGCAAGGCTGAGCGCGCCCTACGAACTCTTCAAGGTCATGCCCTTGCCATGTTGCAAGCAGCGAAACTCCCGACATCTTTATGGGGTGAGGCTTGTAGAAAGCTATAGTGTAGTCACTAGTATTAGTAGAGTAAGTACATACAGTACATACCTGTAGAAAACTAGAGTGTAGTCACTAAAGAAAAACTACAGTACTCGACGACCGAAAAAAGGTTGTGCTTATGTAAGCTACTACTGTCCGAACCCATATGAGATGGATTTCCAACACTCCCCCTCAAGGAGTATGGGGAGAATCAAAGGAAAGTGTTACGATTCTTTTCTTTTCTTACTTAACGCTCGTCCCTGACTCGCTTTCCCCTTTGTCTCTGCTTTGCACCATTCCTTCGGAACGCCTTCAACCTAAACATAGCTTCCTTACTACACGCTATGCATGGTCCTGTTATCCCGTTCCCTTATACCTCTTATGGACGTCTTTTCTTGTTCACGTGTAACCTATTATGCAGCCTCTTCTCTTCTATCGCACAGCCCAGCTCCCTTTTATATCCGCCTTAGTCTTTCTACTAAGGACACCGCTTGGTCTGTGCGCTGTGTCTCCACCTATTTAAGTAGGCAATACTCCCTGTACATTTTCCCTAACTTTAATCTACTTGATTCTCCCTTGTCATTGGATCTCTCTGAGTCCTCACACTACTCTTGAGTGTGCGCTCCCTTGTAACCTTCGTCCTTGAACTCCCTAGGCAACCAGTCATTGCTAGGAGTTGCTGCGGAAGCCCCCAGCATCCTTCGCTCTTGAAGATGCCCTTCAAGAACCCTTGCCTCTTGTCTTTTCAAGTCTACGCTTGCCTCTACCTGAGTCAAGCGTAACACTTTGACTCCTCAGCACCCTATACCACCAAGACAAAGTGCTGTTCCTCCAGCACCACCAAGGCAACCCCTCGCACCCCCAGCACCACCAGCAACCCCAGCCACACCAATGTTGACCAAAGCCACAGAACTTAAGGCGGCCCTCCCCACAGACTTTTCAGGAGAACCCGCTGATGCCGTATGATGGATCAAGGCCATGAAAGCCTATTTCTCCATCAACTCCTCGATTTACACCTCCGATGTTGACAAGGTCATGACCACTCTTAACAAGATGAGCAAGGGACGAGGAGTCTCTTTCTTGGAAATGTGGTATGATAAGATGGCAGATACCTCTGTCACCAATTCTGAGAAAACCTTCGACAAATTTGCTTCCAACTTCGAGTCCACTTTCTTCCCCTATGATACCAAAGCCACTGCCAGGTTCGAGCTCACCAAGCTCACCCAGAAATCGTTCAAATGCCCCGACAGGATCATGGATGACAGATTCCAGAAATACATCACTGACTTCCAGAATCTTGCTTCGAAAGCAGGAATCTCTGACAACGTCACCCTCATTGATCAGTTCTCCTTAGGGCTCGACCAACAACTCGCCACTATGATACTCTCCATGTCCTCGATCCCTACTACCGTCGCAAAGTGGATAGAACAAGCCAAGGTGTTCCATGCCCAGAAGATGTGAATCCTCACTCTAAAAGGCGGACAACTTCCTTCCACAGTACATTCCCCCAGGACCACCCATGATCCAAACGCAATGGACATTGACGCCATTTCGCTCTCTAAACTAACTTCTATGGAATGAGCGAGATGTATCAGAGAAGGACTCTGCTTCCATTGCAGGAAGAAGGGTCACAGCGCTAACAAATGTAACAACACTAGAAACACTCCAACTGGAGCCTATCCCCGCCTGCAGACCATACGCTCTACCGAAACAAAGGCCCTGACTATGCCTACCCCCGCGAAAACCCCTTTGCCCATCGAAGCCTATGTTAATTCCCTGAAGACTCAGGGAAAGAATGAGACGGAAATCCTTCAAGTACTCCAAATGTGTTATGAAGAACCGAAGGAAGAGATTTCTGTCATATCTACTCAGGATTTTTAAATGGAGAAGCCACCTCGACATTGCCTTCTCCTACTACCTCTCATGTACTTGTAGCTTCCCCCAATGAACGAACTCTCTGCTTCCCTGTCAAGCTACTTGTTGGACAACAAACCGTCGAAACCACTGCTCTCATTGACTCTGGTGCAACCGGAAACTTCATCGACCTTGGACTTTTATCCCTCGCAAATTTCCCTCTTAAGAAACTTCCTCAACCTATCCGCACTTTCAATGTGGATGGTACTACTAACCGACGAGGAACTATCCTCTGGAAGGCACACACTCGGATGATTTTACCCCACAGATCTGATGATCTGGATCTAATGGTCGTCAGTCTAGGACGCAGACAGATCATCCTGGGGATGCCCTGGTTAAAGTCAAAGAACCCTCGCATCGACTGGAAAAGTAACACTCTTTTCTTCACCAAGTCCTCTGTCCCGAACAATGATGACAACTTAACCTCTCAAAGATATCGATATCTACTTCGATGGCTTGGATTTGACTCTGACATGGAACTTTCTTCGCTCTTTTCCCAATGATATTCATCTGAGGATGACGCGTCTCTGCGTGAGTACCTCCCTCAGACAGATCTCTACTGTGAACACCTCAACAAGATCACCCTGTCCACGGAATTAGCCCAAGCTGCCAAAGTCCCCGATCAAAAGATTCCAGACTGGTGCTCAGACCTAGATGACGTATTCTCTGAGAAAACCCACAACCTCCTTTCCCCTCATCGATCATATGACCACACCATAGATCTTAAGCCATCATTTGTTCCCAAGATCGCTAAAGTATATCCCCTTAATCCGAAGGAACAGGAAGCATGCAAAGCTTTCATTGATGAACACCTTAAGACCGGAAGGATTGTTCCGTCCAAGTTCCCACAAGCCGCACCTTTTTTCTTTGTCACAAAAAAAGATGGCTCTCTCTGCCCTTGCCAGGACTATTGCTACCTGAACTCCCATACCATCCGCAATGCATATCCCTTACCCTTGATTCCCGAATTGATCGATGACATGAAAGACTCTACGATTTTTATGAAGTTTGATGTTTGATGGGGGTTCAACAACATTCGCATTCAGGAAGACGACCAGTGGAAAGGTGCATTCATCACTCCTTTCAGACTCTTCGAACCAACAGTCATGTTCTTTGGATTTTGCAATGGACCGCCCACTTTCCAGTCCTTTATGAATCACATCTTTGCTGACATGATCGCTGAACGCTGGCTGAAAATATACATGGACGACTTGGGTATTCACACTCAAGGGGACCTCACCCTTCACCATGAACGTACTTGACGTGTTCTACTTTGTCTTTGAGAACATGGATTGTCCCTTAAGCTTTCCAAATGCACCTTCGACATACCCCGCATAGAATTCCTTGGTATGATTATTGGCCAGGGAAAGATCGAAATGGACTCCGTCAAGCTCTCCGCCATCAAGGAATGGAAACCCCCTGCTTCTGTCAAAGGCGTTCGCTCCTTTCTCAGATTTGCAAACTTCTATCGCAAATTTATTCCAAACTTCTCCCATGTCGTCACCCCACTCAACCTTCTCACCCAGAAGGACCAACCGTGGGCCTGGACCTCCCTCCAACAGCGTGCGTTTGACACCCCTAAGGCTGCTTTCTCCTCTGGGCCTGTCTTGTCCATCCCTGACGTGACTCGTCCATTCTCCATCATGACCGACGCTTCTTTATTTGCGGCTGGTGCCATCGTGCTCCAGGCTGACACTAATGGCGATCTCCACCCCTGCGCTTACTTTTCATGGACCTTCCTCCCCGCCCCTATATTAAAGACCCCCACAAGCTTTCCCACTGATAGGCACGCTGATCTCTCTTCCTCCAGGACTTTGATATTGTTTGGAAAGTCCTTCCTGGTACAAAGCTTGCCCCTGCTGATGCCCTATCCTGCCGTGACCAGGTTGACACCTCCCTTGACAATGCTGATGTCACTATTGTTCCTTTGCCCACGGTTATTAACACCCTTGACCTTACTCTTGCCTGTCACATCCAATCCTCTTCCTCGACTGACCCTCTCATACTTCGTGCCATCCACAACCTGTCCGATGACACTCCCCTCTTCCCACACTCTTCCCTTGTCGACTGGGCCTTCAATAATGGACACCTGTACTACAAACAGCGCATGTACGTTCCACCCCCTGCTTGCTCCTCCTTGTTGCGTTCCATCCATTCGTCCCCCCTCTCGGGTCACCTTGGACGATTCCATACTAAGGGCATCGTGGAACGCGACTTCTGGTGGCCTGGTCTCTCTGTCTTTGTCAATAATTTTATTGCTGGCTGCGCCATTTGTCAGCAGAACAAGGCCTGCATACACCCTGTCACTCCACCGCTTTTGCCTATCTCATCCACCTCTTTGCTTCCCTTCAAACAGCTCTCTGTCGACCTTATCACCAACCTCCCCCTTTCCCACGGTTATGATTCCCTAATGGTCGTGGTCGACCATGGCCTTACAAAGGGGGTAGTACTAGTTCCTTGCTCTAAGTCCATTGACATGAATGGAATTGCCCAACTCTTTTTTGACCACATGTTCAAACACTTCGGACTTCATGACACCGTTATCTCTGATTGTGGTCCCCAATTCGCCTCAGCTTTTGCTCGAGAACTTGCTCGGATTCTTAAATATGATGTCCACCTCTCCACCGTCTATCACTCCCAAACCGATGGACAAACTGAAAGAACCAATCAAGAAGTCGAGACCTATCTTCATATCTTTTGCGCCAATAATCCTTACCAATGGTCTAAATTCTTCACTTCTGCCGAATTTCAGCACAACTCTGTTCCCCACAGCTCAACAAAGGTCTCTCCCTTCTTTCTTCTCTTTGGATATGATCCTCGCACCTATCCTCCTCTCGGAAAGACCTTTATCCCTGCCCTTGAAGGTCATCTATCCTCCCTTGACTCTGCCAGGAAAGAAGCCTTGGCCACACATGAATCTGCCCAACGGATCATGATTGAACGGTCTTCTCGAAAGTTCTCTCCATGGAAGGTCGGAGATAAGGTGTGGCTCGAGGCTACTAATCTCTGAATTCCCTATCCTTCTAGGAAGCTTGCGCCCAAACGACATGGACCTTTTGAAATTAGCCAGGTACTATCTCCCCTCGTATACCAACTCTGTCTTCCATGCCATGTCTCTCACAAGGGCTCCCCTGGCCGTAGATTGTACCTGACCGCGTGGAAGGGATACCCCTCGTTGGAAAATACCTGGGAACCCGAACTTAATCTCCACCATGCTCCCACCGTACTCCAAGAGTACAAAAGAACTCGTGGTATCACCTAAAGTTTCTCATTCTCCCTCTCCTTCCTAGGAAGCGGTGTCTCTTCGTGAAGTACCCCCCTAGCGAATGAACTTTGTTCTATTCCCAGATAACTATGTCATTTCTTTCATCCTCAATCTCTACATCGTCTTTACCTTCTTCACTGTCTACTTCCCCACTTCGGTCTTGTCGAGTCTTTTGTACCTATTTACCCACCTTTGCCACCCATTCACTTTACGCTGCCATCCTCGCCAATCCAGTCATCCTCCATGCCATAGAAGACCTTCCTATTGGGACTTGATTTGTCAGGAGCTGGTTCGCCTTTTCCACAATGTCTCTGCCACCCAACGATATCATGCTCTCTCCACTCCACAAGACCTGCCTGCAGACTTTGGCATCCCCTTATGCATGGCAATTGCTCGACTCCCCAACTGAATTTTATCCATTTTACATCTCCATAGATTCCATACTTTTGTTGAACAAATTCCCCCAGCCACCATTTACCCTACTTTTCGGTGTATCTTCCTTACCATGACCATGGAACAACGTGACCGATACATCGCTCAATCTGAACTCCCTCCTCATCACTCGCCATCTCCACTCCCAGTCCCTGCTCCGAACTCTCCCACTCCATCCCTGCTTGCATGACTATCCTCCCCTGCTCCATCCGACACCTCATCTTCCCTTACTGCCGTAGATCCTGAGTATGGCTTAGACGAAGACGCCGTAGCCCGCAATCAGTCCTTTGTCATACGAATCGGCAACAATCGTCCCGTCGTCTCTTCCCCCACTCGCCTCCTTAATGTCCCCATCACTCGTCGCCCTGCTTCCCTTCTTACTGAGTGCTTTCGGTGCTCTGGTATAGGTCACTATCGCGAGGACTGCCCCCAATACATCTGTCCTCACTGTCACCTCTCGGCCCCTGGACATCCTCAGACCGCTTGTCTATCTACCCAGTGTGGCTTTTGTAACCGATGGGGACATAGCGACAGATTTTGCCCATCAAGGATTTGTAACCTATGTGATCGAGGAGGCCACATTGTTGACGACTGCCCAATTAACATTCTTTCCCCTGAGCAGGCTGCCCATATCTTTGGGGATTCCTCTAACTCTGGATAGGAGTCTACCTCATGGAGTGTTGATCGAACCTGGAGTTCGATTGTACAAGGGGGGTAATGCTACAATTTGTCTCCTAGTGAACAGTATCCTTTTGTTCTCTTTCTTTCGCCACACTCATCTTCTGTTTGGTATGTATTCCTACGATTGGGTTCACTGTCTAATTCTCTTGAGTCCTTCTAACTCCGCATTCATTGAACTATAACCCTACGCCGTTCTTCTTCTACTACTACTGGACAGGGTGATACCTTTACTCATTGTTGCTTATGATCTTATCCTTCTCTGCGGACAGCCTTTGTCTTCTATCCGATTCTATCGTATCAGATACATATTTCTTCTTACTCATCGTATTCCTACCAGTTCTATAGCCTTCCATGCTTACGCATTCTTTGCTATAAGTACTCTGCCGCATGTATAGTAGTCCTTATTCTTGATCTATGCAATCTAGCGTATACTTGAGTCCATAAGCATTCGGCTTGTGACCTTCGCAACCTTCGTGTCTTAGATCTTAGTCTCTCTTGTTGTTCAAGGACGTAGCATCTCTTCATGAGCACCTCCCTTGAGACGACTTAGTTTCGTGTCGACCTACAAGTGTACGTCTCACGTAACATATGTGTCTCAGTTCATGTTATCTCATTGCACACATAAGCCCTCTTCTATTTTTCCCCCTAACTCAATGTTGATCTCTAGCGGATGGCTCTCAATTCTTTCCATCTCTTCCTCTCACAAGTGCAATCTTCCCCTGAAGTACTCAAGGCGTGCATGTTGCAAATCATGTTTGACATGTTGATGGTACACAAAGGGGAATTTCTGCAGGGGTGCCATCAGGGTACACTCTCGTTCTGACAGCATATCATGAGTTTGGTGATGTAGTATAGTATCTATGTCCAAATTAAGTTTGCTGCATCTGTGGGATGAGAAATAACCAAGAAAGTAACTTGTTTCTATGTCGTTCCAGAAACAATAATTGATGGTGATTTGCAGCACGATGCTGGCATGATCCCATTGTCGATCTGTTGCAGGATGAGTATCAAACTCTTCATCCTATTGTTCATGCTCAATGATTGAATTAATGCTCAGTAAATACCCCCTTCATCAATCCGTTGATTCTGTCATCACAAAATTGATCCGTTGTAGAATGAGTATCAAATTCTTCATGTTATTGTTCATGTTCATTGAATTAATGTTCAGTAAATACCCCCTTCATTGACCTGTTGAGCAGACAATTGGGATCAACATACTTATACTGCGAAGCATGTCGGGCCATACTTCAAACATATATATATCTGTTGCTCTGATGTCCTCTCCCGTCAACCAGAGCTAGTAAGTGATATATCTATTACCGTTTGATCTCCTACTAACACTGACATTGGTTGCACAGCTATACTCGAAATTTACTTTGACAAGACATACCAAGGCTGTGAATGCCCTCACAGTAAGCCCTCATGGAGCGAGGCTTCTAAGCAAAGGTAGGCTCTGGGCCTCCATTCAATTCACAACTGATCCGTCAATCAGGCAATGACAGTTGTGTCATTGTCTGGAATCTCATCTCAGGCGAAATGATCCAAGAGTTTGGTGTCCCATCTGCAGGTTTCATATCTTGACTTGCGTGGATTAAGCTCTCCAATGGGGAAAGAAGATGTGTTTGTGTTTGGAGCATCCAATGGGAATATCCATCTGTGTGAACAAAGCAAAGGTCATCCCCTTTTTGCCTTCTGCTCAGTAACAGTCATGCAAGAGGGCACTATTGAACCTCTTCCATGGGATTCTGTTTATTGTCGTCTGGCTAGTGTTGGGGACAGTGAAGTGAGCTTGTGGAATGTGAGCCCCAAGGCTAGTAAGTCATTTTGTAAGTGTAACTATTAACTACTTGTCCATTTCTGTCAATTGCTTTTAGAATCCTTCATTTTGTTGATTCTCAGTGCTGAGAAACAGCCCTACATGGCCTGCACGGTTTATTTTTGTGACAATGGTTCAAGTTTGTTAGTATCTTACCTCAAGAGTGGCTTCATGTATGCAACATCCATTTGTTTGTGGTTCATTGACCTAACATACTGTAGATTTTGCTTCTCAATTGATCCATGGGAACTCTGATGGAAGAAAAAAGCGAATGCTCACATGTATGTGATTATTCAAATTTCCGACTTTGGCTTAGCATTGTGCATAGTGGAAGTGCATGTTTAGACGGACAGCAACTTCTTATCACAAACTTACATGATGGTGTTGACCGATATGTACTCCCCACTATGCACCTCGTCCAAAGTTATCGCCATACAATTCTCATCAATGCCCCATTGCAAGTTTCAGTTGCTCGAGAATCTGGGTGGGTTGTAGTGGATGGTGACAATGGTTTCGTGCAGGTCTTTGATTATCAGACAGGTACTTTTCGAGAGAAATTGGATCATGGAAGTGGTATGTATGTTTCTTAGATTGCTGGCACCATTCAGCTAACATTACACCTTAGCTGGTGATCTTGTAGTGGCCGTCACTGTAATTTCTTTCTTGTTGTTTTTGCTTGTCAACTCATTTCCTGCAGGTATTCGAAGGCACAAATGGATGCATTATTGTCACTGGGGCTGCTTTGGACAGTCACAATAGCATGAAGGTATGGGGTCAGCATTCTCAAGTGTGTAATCCCTTTATCTTGCTGCCAATGCTATGCTAATGATTCCTTAGAAAACTTTGCAAACTCTCTCCCTCCCTGCAACCCAGCCACCCAGGGCTGGTTCTATTGGTCAAATGATTTTGGTCACTATCATCTACATATCTGTGAACCTCACCATGAGGTATCTTTCCCCATTCATTCCTGATGATATTTCTGTTATAGCTCAAGACATCGGACGATCTGCAAGCAACATGCACTCTTAGTCAATATTATACAAGTGAGAGGAGAAGTTTAAGGCGATCTTGCTCCTGGAGCACCATTGAAGACTTTCCACCTACAATTCAGTCTCTGTCCTGTCACTCAAGTCACCATCACCACAGAGATCTTCACTATGCCCCTCCACTTCCCCCTCCACTTCTTCAAATGTCGCTGAGCAGGTGCCTCTGGGGCCGATCAAAATTTGGTCTGTCAAAATTGTATCCAATGAGTTCCACTTTCGAGATCTTCATGTCAGCATCTAACTCCACTACAAAGCCAATTCCGCCAGGTATCTCGCAGGGGCATGGAATAAAGTAGGCTTCACAGCCTCTATTACAAAAGGACTGCCTGGTCACATGAGCATATATACTCCCGATCCAAAAACACTGCTAAGCCACATCCCCCCCTCTTACACGGATTGTGTGTGGAACTTCACCCTCATACCTGCTGAGGACTATATACCCCTTGACTGGATCTTCGGCAAAATCCATGCCATTCCAACATGGTGCATTGTGATGAAACACGGGCAGTATAATGGTGACCTGGGGTACATGATATCCTTCAACACGCAATCCAGCCTATGCGATGTGCTGGTGGCATCAAGAGAGCTCCATTCCCATCCACGGTGTGACAAGGATGACTTAATTGGCATGGACTCCCATGCTCGTCAATTGTTTTTCCCAGAGAGCTACATAGGCACACAGTCCACTTCTCTGCAAGGTCATCTGACCTTTAAATTCCAAGGCCATCGCTATGTTGCAGGTTTGTTACTTATTCAGCTACCAGAGAAACAAGTTTGCCCATTTCCCACTCCCTCTTCCCATCAAATGGAGCTTCATGTCAAAGCTCAAATTAATCCACGGTTCATGAACGACACCCGGAAATACTACAATCGGAAGTTCTGGAAAGCCTCTGACAACATAGTGGTAAATGACACAAGCCATTTTGATCTGCATGCGATACTGGTGTCCATTGACCTTCAAGATTGTTCTGCAATTGTGGAGCCCCTCCTGGAGGGGGAGGGAGTTAATTGTACTACTTACAGCTCTAGAAAGGATTTATTGAGTGGGTGATCATATATGCATCATTGCTGACCCCTGCAGCGATCTGCACAATGTCCATCAGCACAACATCAGGAAGTTCGGACTGGTCACAGAGATTAATATGTAGCCTGACTGGGAAGGTCACTTTCCTGGACACGGATCACTCACCAGTGGGTTACTCCTCTCATTTGTTACTGGATGAAGCCTGCTTAACCACACTCTTTAGATTTGTGCCCCCCCTCTCCTTCTCAAATCATACTTGCCCGATCAACCCTTTTCTGTGCTGATGGATCAATGCCCCGAGGACAACCATGGTGATGTCCAAATTGGTGACAACACTGATGTAATATCTGGCCCTTACCGTGGATTCGTCGGGACAGTTGAGCTTATCTCTTCGAGTATAGTTTATTTACAGACAGTTGCTCCCGCATTTTCCCACATTGCTGTCCCCGTCACGTCGGTGATCTTCCTGTTGCCTTCAAATGCCCTCAGGTATTCAGCTGAGAAGGGTTACAATGTCATGTCCGGAGATGCTGTTGAGGTAGTAAGAGGACATCAGATAGGCAGAGAGGGATCATCAGGGAAATTGACTTTCAGAAAAAAATATTGGAGGTGAATGCATGGGCTGACTCCATATGTATCAGCCCCCTCTTTCCCTCACCCACTAACCTGTTTACCAGGAACATTTTTTTTGTGCCAATCATACAAGTTGTGCATGAATCTGTGGTGCCGAGCTTGACAAAGCCCAGCAATCTGTGGGAAAAGAGGTCATGATTCTCAAAGGTTACTACAAGGGTTGGCGGGGAACACTTAGAAGTTTATCAAGAGATACATGTGAGGTCGCTCCAGGCAATGCGCCTGTCAGTGTTTTCAAGAAAAGCCATGTCATTGTCAAGTAAGTGTCCATTCACACATTGAAACTTCCTAGTACTAAGTCATCCAGGGGTTGTAAGACCACGCTGGGCAGATTGTGTCTGCTGCGTGCCCTGCTCCTTGCAGTGGTGTCTGCCTTTAGAAGGGGAGACATTCCAGAGCAACCAAGCGGTAGGGAGAAAACACCTTCCTCAACCCCAAACGCCTCATTGGATCCTCCTAATTCGTCGACCAACGCCTGGACAATGGATGCTGATGACGCCCAGCGCAGTTCACCGGTTTCGCCATTAACAAGTAAGCTAACTCACCCTCCCTTCTTTACAAGACATGATTAACCATATGTAGAATTCAATTTTATTCTATGCCCTGAGGTGAAAGAGAATCTCAAGATGTATCACATGGTCTTCAAGATTGGGGTTGGTTGGCGCACTGGCTATGAAGGTCATCACTGCATAACCAACGTTCCTGACTCTTTGCAATCAGCATCAGGCAGAAATGTACCACCCTTCCATCTCACTGTCTCCCTCACTGCAAAGACAAAGGGGGCCAGAACTCTCCAGGAGAATATCCACGAAAAGTTCCTCACCCCTTTTGCCCTATCCAAGAAGGGCACACTTTGCATGGTCATCAAGGAAGCTGAAGATGGAAGGGATGGGGAGTCTGTTGGTGCGATACTGAGTGTAGCTGTTTTGTCAAAAAAGAACTGATGTGTCTCAGTGGCCCAAGTTGATGGCTCTACAGTGAAAGAAGCGGAACTGGCTTGGGATCGAGTGATTGAAGTTGAAATCACGCACTGATTCTCCTCCCCTTTGGATGTATGCTATGTATATTGTATGCTATGTATATTGATGTGCCTGTGTGGAATAGACTAATCAAGTACTAATGGTTTGAATTATGTACTCTCTGATCCGCTCTTCCACTCAAGTATGTATATGAGCTAATTCCACTCACTACACTCCCATAGGTTTGAAACTCAGACATGGCTGAGCTTGAATTGTCGGCATGCTGAGTCTGAAATCGTCTGTCCCTACTTAGGATCAACATTTTCTCACACCACTCTTTCCACTTTCCACATCACCACCTCACAACTCAACTACATATAGTCAATCCATAGCTATGTACATAGAGTACCGTATAGAGTACCCTACTGCTGTAAGGTTATAAGGTGGAAGGGATCGTATTGGTAAGGTGAACTTTAAATATATGAAGTGTGATTTCATTCAAAAGACAATATGTTTCTATTACAATAACTACACAACACACATGTTGTCAAGGACAATAACAATGAAAGCCATCAGAAAACCCATTCGGCACTGGTATGTTTCCCAGCATCCTATTGTTGCGCTGCTGTTAACATTGTGCAGTAGAACAATAAGGGGCCAGGTTATAATATTGCGATCAAAGGTATGCACTGCATTCTATTGCTCTCATGGCATCGTTTGACAACCCAGAATCTCCCCAACTTCAAAACTTAGCTTTGTCCAATGTGATGCGCATGCTCACAGCAATCCCCCAAACCATATGTATATCTGATCATCTGGAATTCTTATTAATTGAGTGACAGGCTGGGGCATTCACAAGGCGAAATGTGCAGGCAATCAATACTGCTCTCAATCAAGCCCCATTGGTCAAGGCTCACTGTGCAAGCCTTGAGGCTCAGGCAGCTGTGGATCTGCTGCAGCCATTATACCAACCATACCAACCATATCCACGCTTCCACAGGTTTGGTCCCCCTCCACCCACTGAAGCACAAACAAATGATATCACCACCCCCTTGACCATCTCTCCTCAAGTACCTGCTAACAATGTGACTGGTCCCGCTCTGCCCACCGAAGCACAGATGAATGACACCGCTGCCCCCTCAACCATCTTTTCTCAAGCACCTGATAACAATGCGACTAGTCCTGCCCTGCCCACTGAAGCACAAAATGACATCACCCCCTCGACTGCCCGCTCTCCTATGAATGATATCACTACCCCCTCGACCATCCGCCCTCCTCAAGCAGCAACTCTCTCCCACAATGATTCCGTGAGTGCCCTCCTTACTGCTTTGTTTTATCTCATTGAACAATCCCATAGAACGGAGGCCATTCCAACTCATCTGAATCACTGTACATGATGGCTGTATCCCAACTGTCATCTTGGGTTGACTTCAAAAGTCATACAATGGTCATTTGCGTGTGCACAGCAGTCAGTCCTCGAGCCCTGTATCTGGTCTATTTCCTGAACCAATCCCACTTCACTAGCTAAATATGTCTCAGTGCCATTTTGCCCACGAAGACATTCCCCAATCCAAACTATGCCTGCTGTGGGCAGAAATTCGACATCATTCATCCCTTCCACCTCTTTCTTGGAAGAGGAGGAAATGGCTGTCAAAAACTTAGCCCTTCAACCATACTTAACTGGGCCCAATACTGTGATGACCCCTCAAACCTTCATGCCAGGCCAACTCGACCATCTGCCCTCATGCACTTCCATTACAAATGTTCCCAATATAGTCCCCACCTCCATTGCCCCCGCACCTCTCAATCACGATATTGTGATGACCCCAAAACCCCCATGCCAGGCTACCTACCCTCGAGCACTCTCATAACAAATGTTCCCAATGCAGTCCCCACCTCCATCACCCCCAAACCAGCTTCCGAGCCTTCCAATGTTCCCAATACAATGCCCACCTCTATCATCCCCCAACTTTGGCCTGGTCAAGGTGAATCCAACACCATGGATCTTGATCTTGATTCACCTCCCTCACCTTCCCACTTGACATCATTGAACCTACATCCTCCCACTTCTGGTCGGCCAATGCGAATCCCTAAATCTTTTGAAAGTATTATCCAATCCACTGTCATGGAGCGGCTGACCTTGGATTCTACTGAGTTAGTCCAGGCAGCAGTCTCTGGGGTGGTTGATGCCTGCATTCCTCGTTTGGTAGAATTGATTGACACTAAGATCACTTCCTTTGCTTCTGACCACACTAAAGGTTTACACACTCCCTTGGGTTGTGGAAACAATGGTTGGGAAGGTGACAATGAGGACGAATCACCATCTCCGAAAGGCAGGAAAAAGCCAGGGCCCTACGGCCACAGAAACCACCTTCATGTATGGCATATTCTGAAACCTGCTCATCAACTAATGGTTTCTCAGTCAGCCTACAGGAAATACCTCACAGAGAAGGGTGTGATGACAACCCAATCCTCCAAAGGCCTAATCCCTGTGCAAGCCCCTCGCAATCAAGTCGAGGCATTCAATCAAGATGGAAGCTCTCCACCCACCATCAAGAGTGTTGCTATTGATTGGACTACTTCATTGAAATCATCCCCCTGAAACCAAGAGACGGCACATTTACTAGCAGTGGACTTCCACACAAAGCTCAAGATAGGAACATATCCAACCATTGTTTACAATGTCAACTGCATGAGTGTCGACACCCTTAGCCGTCTTTGTGTGCAAAAGTTGTCTTGGACCCATGACACATGCCAATGACAAGCGGAAGTAGACTCTCAGCCTATAGAACAATGACAAGAAGCCATTTCGAAGCTAAGTGCCATCCAAACCACCCAACTAAAGAATGACAGATTCATGGCTTGGAGATTGGGTGTACGTTATCAGTCTTATGTATGTATGTCCACTCACTCACCTCCTAGACATTCACGAGACGCCAAAGGATCACCCAGGAGAATCGCTTCTGGGATTCTCTGAACTGGGACACAATCTTTAAGATCATCAATTGTCTGGGTGCTGAGGGAATGAGTGGGGATGAAACAGACACTCCCACAGGGGTGTATCCAAAAGCAGTGAGGCGCATTGAAATCCCATGGATAACTCCTCGTATCTTGCAGCTGTTCAAAGCTGTAGACTCTTACAAGTCCTCACTTCAAGTAGAGAACATGTGCTCACATGTACATAGGAAATGCCCCACTCCATTGTCACTACGAGCCATGCTCGAAGAACATTTGAGCCAAGGTGATCCCTCACCTTCCACAAAATTGGTACAATGACGCGTGGTTTAAGGGCTTGCTCACTGGACAACGCACGGTCCTCTCTGTGATTGCTGAGGTCGAGATACCCACACTGGTAAATGCCATCCTCTTGACATGCAACTTGGAACTGATGGAAATTCCAGAAGCCCTATCACTGAAGGTCATCTGGTTCCTCTTGAGTGGACCCCTGACTGGCCCTCTGACTGGCCCCTTAGTGGCCCACTTATACATATTCCACAACAGAAGCAAAATTTGTAGATAAATAAGATCTGAAAAATTATCCATGTAATAATAGTTAGAATATGTATCATATTCACACCATAACTCTGGTATCGAGCCCGAGTTAGAATCTGACCCCTAATATGTTCTTCAGACATATTTGGCAACAAATGCCAACTCTGTGGCAGCAACAAATTGTATAATATATTTTGAATATCTTGTGAGATATGTTAACACAACAGATGCTTAGTTATTGTTTAAGATAAATTTGGTCATATTATTCTTCCTCTTTTGGAAGACTAAGTTTCTCTTACAGAGTCAAATACATTTTCTCATGATGTTGTAGAATATTTATTGCAAACTTATTGTTTTTCTGAGGCGGAATTTGTTTATAACTGTTACAGTTTGTCTCCTGACTAATGGTATCCTTTTGTTCTCTTTCTATCGTCGCACACATATTCTGTTTGGTATGTGTTCTTATGATTGGGTTCATTGCTTAATCCTTTTGGATTCCTCTAACTCCGCATTTATTGAACTATACAT
Organism: Boletus subparvulus; assembly: GCA_038092515.1. NCBI lineage: Eukaryota > Fungi > Basidiomycota > Agaricomycetes > Boletales > Boletaceae > Boletus > Boletus subparvulus. Next base: position 4,005 of record JBBPQL010000543.1, on the reverse strand, counting down.
AACCCTATGCCATTCCTCTTCTACTACTACCGGACAGGGTGATACCTTTTATTCATTGTTGCTTACTGTCTTACTCTTATCTGCGGACAGCCTTCATCTTCTATCCGATTCTATCCTATCGGATACATGTTCTTACTTACTCATCATATTCCTACCTGTTCTATAGCCTTCTGCGCTTACGTGTCTCATGCTATAAGTACTCTGCTGCATGTACAGTAGTCTCCATTCTTGATCTATGCAATCTAGTGTATACTTGAGTCCATAAGCATTCAGGCTTGTGACCCTCAACACTCGAAACCCTCATGCCTTTGCTCTTAGTCTTTCTTGTTGTTCAAGGATGTAGTGTCTCTTTGTGAGTACCTCCCTTGAGACAGCATTGTTTCACATCAACATACGAGTGTACGTCTCATGTAACAAAAGATCAAGAATCTCCTTTCGTCCCTCCTATCCAGGAGAAGGACCAACCACCTTGAACCATTTCCTACAGAGGATTAAGATGAGCCTTTGGGCTATGTGACCCCAGTGATGAGGAAGAACGATCATCTTCCCCAGAACCTTCAACCATTGTGCCTTCGCCCTCGACACCCCAGACCCCTAGAACCCCAAGACAAAGTGCTGTTCCCCCAGCACCACCTAGGCAACCCTTCGTACCCCCTATACCACCAGCAGTCCCGGCTACACTCATGTCTACCAAAGCCATGGAACTTAAGGCAGCCCTTCCTGCAGATTTTTGAGGAGAACCTGCCGATACTGTACGATGGATTAAGGCCATGAAGGCCTACTTCTCCATCAACTCCTCGATTTACACCTCCAACATTGACAAGGTCATGACCACTCTCAACAAGATGAGCCAGGGACGTGGAGTCTCTTTCTCTGAAATGTGGTATGACAAGATGGTGGACACCTCTATCGCCAACATTGAGAAAACCTTTGACAAGTTTGCTTCAAACTTTGAATCCACCTTCTTCCCCTATGATACCAAAGCCACTGCCAGGTTCGAGCTCACCAAGCTCGCCCAGAAGTCATTCAAATGCCCTGATGGGATCATGGACGACAGATTCCAGAAATATATCACTGACTTCCAGAATCTCGCTTCAAAAGTGGGAATCTCCGATGATGTTACCCTCATCGATCAGTTCTCCCTTGGGTTCAACCAACAACTGCCACCATGATACTCTCCATGTCCTTGATCCCTACAACTGTCGCAAAATGGATAGAACAAGCTAAGATATTCCATGCCCAGAAGATGTGAATCTCTGCTCTAAAGGGCAGACGACTTCCTTCCACGGTACATTCCCCCAGGACCACTCATGATCCAAATGCCATGGACATCGATGCCATCTCGCTCTCTAAGCTAACTCCTATGGAACGAGTGAGATGCATCAGAGAAGGACTCTGCTTCCATTGCAGGAAGAAGGGTCACAGCGCTAACAAATGTAACAATGCTAGAAACGCTCCAACCAGAGCCTATCCCCACCCGCAGACCATATGCTCTACCAAGACAAAGGCCCCGACTATGCCTACCCTGGCTAAAACCCCTTTGCCCATTGAAGCCTATGTTAATTCCCTTAAGACTCAGGGAAAGAACAAGACAGAAATCCTTCAAGTACTCCAAATGTGTTATGAAGAACCGAAGGAAGAGATTTCTGTTGTATCCACTCAGGATTTTAAAACAGAGAAGTCACCTCGACATTGCCTTCTCTTACTACCTCTCATGTACTAGTAGCCTCTCCCAATGAATGAACTCTCTGTTTCCCTGTCAAGCTACTCGTTGGACAACAAACCGTCGAAACCACTGCCCTCATCGATTCTGGTGCCACTGGAAATTTCATCGACCTCAGACTCTTATCCCTCACCAATTTCCCCCTTAAGAAACTCCCCCAGCCTATTCGCACCTTCAATGTAGATGGTACTGCTAACCGATGAGGAACGATCCTTTGGAAGGCACACACTCGCATGGCTTTACCCCACAGTTCCGAAGACCTAGATCTTATGGTTGTTAGCCTAGGACGAAAACAAATCATCCTAGGGATGCCCTGGTTGAAGTCTAACAATTCCCGCATCAACTGGAAAAGTAACACTCTTTCCTTCTCTGGGTCCCCCACTCCTGACAACAACAATGACTTAACCTCTCAATGGTACCTACTTAGATGGCTCGGACTCGACACTGACATGGAACTTTCTTCACTCTTTTCCCAACGATATTCATCTGAGGATGATGCGTCTCTTCGTGAGCACCTCCCTCAGACGGACCCTTATTGCGAACACCTCAATAAGATCACACTATCTACTGAATTGGCCCAAGCTGCCAAAACCCCGGACCAGAAGATCCCTGACTGGTGTTCTGACCTAGATGATGTGTTCTCTGAGAAGACCCATAATTTCCTTCCCCCTCATCGATCTTACAATCACACTATCGACCTTAAACCCTCATTTGTCCCGAAGATCACTAAGGTATACCCCCTCAATCCGAAGGAACAGGAAGCATGTAAGGCTTTCATTGATGAACACCTCAAGACTGGAAGAATCATTCCATCCAAGTCCCCACAAGCTGCTCCTTTCTTCTTTGTTGCAAAGAAAGACAGCTCCCTCTGCCCTTGCCAGGACTATCGCTACCTGAACTCCCATACCATCTGCAATGCATATCCCCTACCCCTTATTCCTGAATTGATCAACGACATGAAAGACTCTACGATCTTTACTAAGTTCGATGTTCGATGGGGATTCAACAACATTCACATCCAAGAAGAGGACCAGTGGAAGGGGGCGTTCATCACTCCTTTCGGACTCTTTGAACCAACCGTCATGTTCTTTGGGTTTTGCAATGGACCGCCCACTTTCCAGTCCTTTATGAACCACATCTTTGTGGATATGATCGCCGAGCATTGGCTGAAAATATACATGGACGACTTAGGCATTCACACCCAGGGAGATCTCACACTTCACCATGAACGCACTCGACGTGTTCTACTTCGTCTTCATGAACATGGATTGTCCCTCAAACTTTCCAAATGCACCTTTGACATACCTCACATAGAATTCCTTGGCATGATTATTGGCCAAGGAAAGATCGAAATGGACTCCATCAAGCTTTCTGCCATCAAGGAATGGAAACCCCCTGCTTCTGTCAAAGGTGTTCGCTCTTTCCTCGGGTTTGCGAACTTCTATCGCAAATTTATTCCTAACTTTTCCCATGTAATTGCTCCACTCAACCTCCTCACCCGAAAAGACCAACTGTGGGCCTGGACCTCCCTCCAACAGCGCGCATTTGACACCCTTAAGGCTGCCTTCTCCTCCGGGCCCGTCTTGTCCATTCCTGACGTCACTCATCCATTCTCCATCATGACTGATGCTTCTTTATTCATGGCAGGCGCCATCCTGCTCCAGGCTGATACCAATGGCGATCTCCACCCCTGTGCCTACTTTTCTCGGACCTTCCTCCCTGCTGAATGGAACTACAACATCTATGATCGTGAACTCCTTGTGGTCATCCTTGCCCTCACGGAATGGAGGCAGTATGTCCAGGGAACATCTCACCTGGTCACCATCATCACCGACCACAAGAACCTGTCCTATGTATATTAAGGACCCCCGTAAACTCTCCCACCAACAAGCATGCTGGTCCCTTTTCCTACAGGACTTTGATATTGTCTGGAGAGTCCTCCCAGGTGCGAAGCTTGCCCCAGCCGATGCCCTCTCCTGCTGTGACCAGGTTGACACCTCCCTTGACAATGCTGACATTGCCATCGTTCCTTTGCCTGCAGTCATTAATGCCCTTGATCTCACTCTTGCCCATCATATCCAATCCTCTTCCTCGACTGATCCCCTTGTACTCCGTGCCATCTGTTACGACTGCTCTTTTTCTTTTTCCCTTCTTACCGTTCGCCCGCGGCTCACTACTCCCATTGACCTTCTTCTTACCGTTCTGCCAGAACGCCCTACGCCTAAACGCGGCTTCTCTTGCTACACGCTGCGCATGGCCTCTTGCTTCTCTTCTCACGGACG
>JBBPQL010000542.1:0-22675 GCA_038092515.1 Boletus subparvulus | reverse complement strand
GGGGGAGTGATGACAAAGGGGGGGGGAGGGGGGGTGATGACAAAGGGGGGGAGGAGGAGGAGGGGGTGATGACAAAGGGGGGGAGGGAAAGGGGGTGATGACAAAGGAGAAGAAGGAGGGGGGGAATAACAAAGGGGGGGTGGGGAGGGTGAGGGAGTGATGACAATGGAGGGAAAAGGGAAAGGGGGTGATAACAATGAAGGGGGGAGGGTGATCAAGAGAGAAGGAGATTAGTTAAAATTAGGATGGGATAGTAAGGGAGTGTATAGTAAGTGTAACAAAAGTGTGGTCACAAAATATACAAAAAGTGTACCAAGAAGTAAACCAAATATACACAATAATGGCTAACCAAAGTGTTGATTGGATTATAAGGACATTTTGATTAGTATTAGTATGTGTGGTCTTAAGACTTTGAAAGTATTGTGTGCTGTTTTATCTTAGTTGTTAAGCACAGTACTGTGAGGTTAGTGACATGGTTGGGGACCTACTATACTGTAGTAATATATGTAATTAGGAAATAGTTATATAATCCCTGTATGACATAAGCATTGTACTAGTCTACTTAGTAAGCTGCTTATCAAATGATTTACAAGATCAATATTTGTTTTAACTATAACAAGAGCACTCCTGTGGACATACAGAAGAGAATGAACTTGAAAGAAGGAAGAGACTTATAGTAGCAAACATGGGTACACAATGTTAGCCACATTACAATTGTAGTTGGAATTGGAAAAATTTAGTAAACAGTCCTCTTGTCTTCGAACCCTTGACAAAGCAGTGTACAACTGCCCATGAACAAACGGATCAATGCGAAGATCAAGCACAGAGTGGGTTAAGGTGAGTCCTTGGGAACTGTTGAAGGTAGTTGCATATGCTAAATGTAGAGGAAGTTGTTTTCATGAAATAGTAAAACCAGATTGGGAAGGCATGAATGTGAATGTGATGTGTGGAATGCAGTGAGAGGCTTCATGGTGCAGAAGTCTGACTTGTACAAAGCAACAATGCACAGCGACAATTACAACTCATGCATTGTGCACCAAGCCTTTGTCAATGGAAAGGTTGCATTGAATGGCGCAAATGGTGTTCACCTTTATGTCAAGTTGATGAGGAGGAATGCCAGGATGCGAGAGTTTGTTGATGTAATCAGTTGTGAGCTGTGGTGCACCTGCTTGTTCTTCATCTGCTTCTTTTACGATGTCAGAACTGTAGTAGGAAGCTATACACGATTGAGGCAACAGGAAGAAGAGAAATAAAAAAAGGAGGACATATCAATGTTGCCTGGGAGAGTCCAAGATTTTGTTGTTGAATTCATCAATGAAGACATTGCGTGGTGAGAGAAAAGCACGATCGAGGCAAGAAAGAGGTTGTTGAAGGATATGGGGAGGAAAAAGGAATGGGATAGCGTCATTGACGTTCATTGTACTGTGTAGCAATGGAAGAGATAGTTGATCGGGTGAACAGTGTTCTCCAATATGATCAATGAATGCTGTATATCCAGGATCATTGATGCCTCTGATTGGCGTGGACAATGTGAATATTTGGAAGGAAGGCCACAGATGGGAAGATTTCATGGAGGCAGCGAGACTTGCAAATTCTCCAGCCCCATAGACGACGGGAGCTACTTGGTGAAAGTCTCCAGTTCTGATTAATGTTTTTCCTCCGAAAGGAAGGTCGAAACAATGGATGATGATGCAACATAGTTTGTGAACACATTCAATGTTGGCCTTGTTGGCCATAGGTACATAGTTCATTCCATATAATGGCAGAAGCTTTTTGAATGAGGTTGGCACATGGTGAAAATGGATGGATGTTGGAACAGACGTTCACATGGTTCTCGGTGACAGGAATACCAAACATATAGTGTGCTGTTCGATCTCATTCGAACAAAATCGCACTCAGGGTGCTGGTACCAACAATGAGAACAATGTGCTGCTGAGCTCGAAGTGCAGTGCAGAGAGCATTAATTAAGAATGTCTTTCCTCTGCCTGGACGACCTTCCATGAAAGCAGTTGTCTGTCAACATTATTAATGGAATTCCAAAGCAGGGTGAATATCTCTTGTTGTTCATCGTTAAGCATGTCATATAACCTGTTACTGTTGGCAGAAAGAAAGTTTCTGTTGCAGCGAAGGAACAGAAGTTCATCGGCAACCTCTTGCGAATGAAGGGCAGGTGATGGTAATCCAAATTGGTGAAGATGTTTGCCAGAATGACACAGAGTGTGTTCAATGTTGTCAAGGGTGGAATCGAATGCACCTTCCATCACAATTTGAGCGAATAAGAAGTGTAACTGTGTTGGTGTCCAATGTGAATCCACTGCTTCTCGCATTGTTAATAGCCCTTCATTTTCGTTTGCAAAGAGACCAATGTCAGCTGCTGCTTCATGGAAAGTTGGAAATTCAATGCCTTCAATGGTTCGAAGATCTGAAAAAGAATGGGCTGGCCAATGTAGTAGTAAAGCATGTAGATAGAAAGGTTCACCACAATGAATAGGAATACAATCAACACGTGCGATCTTCTCGTGATGGACGCGATGGGAAGCTTTTCTGCAAATGACGCCTCTGCGTGCATTTTCAGGAAAGTCACGGTCATTGATAGGATCATTCGGCAAATAAATATAGCACAAATTGTTCAAAGTATTCTTCATAATGAAGGTGTGAAAGTTCTTCAGCTCAAAGGAAATATTGAAGGAGAAGAGAGGTGGAAGACCTGTTTCCATCATGTTGTTGAAATTGTGGAACATTTTCGCCAGGTAAGTGAATAGGCAGACTTTCCACAGTGGGCTCCTTGCGAGTGATGTTGAATCCCAAAAGTTGCCATGCACTTTCAGGTGCAGAGAGATATCTACCCTGTTGATAATCAGTCACTTCATTGACTGAAGAAGGATCATCAGGGTGGGAGTTGTGTTCTGTCTCGACAGAGAATGATGCAATGTCAGGACCTTTGTATAGATATTTGTAGAGGTAGGTGAAAACCTTGGTAGTGAAGATGACATCGAAATGAAAATGACAGTCTGTGAGATCAAGTAAGAATGGACAGTGAGGGGCAACCCAAAGATCTTCAGATTCTCTGCATTGCCAATGAATGCAACCAAAGTTATCAATAGTTGTTGTAGGTTGTGGCTGATTAGGAAAATCATAAATGCAACTTCCTTTATGATTACAATGACTTCCAGGACAGGTGAGATGATTACGATTGTGCATCATATACTTCAAAACTTTTTGATGAAGAGCAGGGTTGTTTTGTGGAATTTCGGCACTTATGATCAAATCAAGATGTTTGAATGAAGGCTCAGGATTGACCTTTTAAGCATGATCAGGAATGGAAAAGTAGAATGAAAAATGAAAAATGAAAAATATGACCTACTTTCATGATGATGTGTGCGTGAGGAAATCCCTGTTTCTGAAATTTGATCACCTTGATAAGATACTTTACATCACCAAATGATGTGCGAAGAACGTGGAGAACTTTTTCTAATCGTGACTTGAACACCCATGTGACAATGACAGGCAAGTCACTTGCTGTTTGCCCAGGGAGGAGACGTTGTTGAATCTCATGCCAATCCAGATTGAAAGTCATTGTGCAAAAGAAAGTAGGTTTGCCAAATTTCCTTCCAAGCACCATTGCATCTGCAGTTTGCTGTGATGTCCAAGCATGTGAACCTATGAAGCTTGCAGGTAGCTTTATGTCAGGATGAAATTGTTCATCATCGTCATGTTCATCATCATGAAGTTCATTTGCCCAATTGAGTCATTCTCGTGAGATGTATTGGAGATGCTGTTCTTCTGTGCGAGAATACATGTCCACCAAATACTCACAGCACAGCTGACCCAATGTTGAAAATTGATCGTCATCATCAGTGAGAACACGGCTTCGATACCAATCAATTTGAGATAGAGGGGGAACACCAGGCACAGAGGAGGAACCCCATCCAATTTCACCATGGGGGAAGAAAAGAGTGTAATGCAAAGGTTCATAATGATGGGAGAGGATGTTGATATATTGAGGATTAGAAGTGCTGTGTCGACGAATGAGGATTGAATGGGGATTGATTGTAGTTGAATTGGATGCATGCATCACTGCTGCAAAGTCTCCATTAGAAGAGTAATCCTTTAGTTCAACCACATGTTGTTGTTGGCGAGGAGAAGCACAGAAATGGTTGAGTGAACTGATGTAGGGATTGACTTGTGAAAGATCATCCTTGATGGCTTGGATGACAGTGCTATGCACTCCAAACTGCTGCGCTTTTGTGGATCACAAACCCTTGTCATATAAAAACAAATGAATGGAGTGATCAGCAATCTTGGTATTGCATAACAGATGATATGTTCGGCCAGTGATAGCAACAGCCAGAGGTCCAGCACCATCTCCAACTGCAAAGTGCTGGAAACCACCTGTGACACCGATCCCGGCGAAGGAGAAGAGATTGTTAATGGTGCGGCAGTTTTCAATGAGATGGTGACGATGATTAAGATTGTCAAATAGAAGGCACATGCAAGTAGGCAAAGGATCAAGATGAGGAAGCATGCGAGAGCCATTACCACAGCACAGTGAATTATTCTTGGTGAAGAGTAACAACGCATTGCAATGTTGACAACAGTGATTACGTGTTGCAGGTTGAATATCCCACCATGCAATATTCTGAGAATGTTCTTGTATGCGCACATTCTGCTCCTATGTGTAAAAGTTAGGAGCACTGATAGAGCATAAGAAATTCATAGTCGGCAGACCTGCAATCGGCATGCTCTTCTGTCATGCTTGCCTTGCACAGGATGTCATTGTCGTCATCGATGTCATTGTTGATCTGCGAACAGCAACAATGGCATTGAACACAGAGTCGGATGATAGTATACAAAGAAGAGATTTGTGATACAGAAGTACACAAAGACTACGAACATCAGCACAAATCAGAAGATTGAACACTCTCAAGCAGCAGTGCCCAATGTCAACACATGTGCATCATGACCATCATCCTCGACCTGCCGACATGCTCTTTTTCCCTTTCGCTTTCCCTCCCAATCGAAGTGCTTGATATCCATTGATGGCTGAGGATCAACCGCAGAAGTGCTCATCTCAGCCTGTCCGAAAGAGATGTCTTCCACCAAATCATGCAATGCCCCTCCATAAACGCTGTAAGAATGCCCTGCACAAACACATGCTTTCCCAGCATGGGGAGCGGAATCTTCTGAAAGCGAGGATAACTACCTGGGTACTGGCAATGAAGTTGAATGCTCTGATGATCTTTGGCACCATATTGAGCTACATCGACATCGAATTGTTTGTTGTATTGAAGTTCTAGAGGGGTGCGACCAACCTTGCCACAGACGATGACAGTCAGATAAACCCATTCACCACTCAACAGTGGAAAAGGCTCCTAGGAACAACACTTGAGAAGAAAGGAGTGCGAGAAACGGAAAGAGAGTACATCATTCAGAAACAACTGCAAGATGGTTGTGGTGCTTGCACCTCCGGATTTTGAGCACAAATGAAGCGACCATTGACAACGTAAACACCATCATCCATTGGAATGGGATTGCCCCCGAAAGTCATACATGAACAGGCAAATCGTTGTCAGGCATGGGAAGGTGTCCATCATGGATCCAAAACCGCTTTTTTTCTGCATATTGATAAGCACGACCATTGTTGATGCCAATGATACCATGAATAGTACACGCGAGAGACATGAAGAACATTGAGCGAAGAGGATTGAAGCAGAAATTTCGAAGATGAGTGCAGCCCCCCCTAAGGGGAAAAGGAGTGAGAAAGTCGATGATGACAAACACGGCCGCAGGAACAGCAGGGAGTGGCTGTGAAATGACACCTGGCAAGAACAAAGTGTGAGTTAGAGGAAAAACCACAAATAAGTCTGATTGCCTAAATTGCTCTGCTGCACGTTCACATAGTTATTGAGAAAAAAAGAGCAAGCACGCTTGGGGCGAGAGAGGGATGAATAAGAGCACAGAAAAGAAGAGAAAGCAAGTGAACATGAAGGCTTCCGGTCGTTCACAACATGACCCATCAGCCCATCCAAAAAGGGAATGAATGTGAAACATATGAAATGCAGGGAGTGAGACAATGTGGGAGTATGTGAAACATTTGAAATGTGAGACAAAAGACAGGCACTGCATGATGGGGTGGACGCAATTGTGAGCGAGGCAATGTGCTTTATCTATTGAGATAGGGGTGAGCTGGGACAGTTTGGGACAGTCTGGGGGCTACTGGACAGAGCTAGCCAGTTAGGTACCTTGCTGGGAGAGCTGGAAGGGCTGGATCTCTGTCCAATTCTGTCCAGCTCTGGCCAGGTGAGGGTTGGTTTGCTGATGTAGGAAGGAGCGGCTGTCAATGCCCCTCCCTGCTTGAGATGGGATTACTCAATGCTATGTGAGGGTACATACTGCACTCGATGGGGATTTTCATGGTTGTGATGATGGGCTTCAAGTTGATGTATTGGCCATACAGAATTCAAGTTTGCAGCAAACATACTAGATGTACTCTATAATTACATTAATACACTGATGAATTTGCCCACCCTGAGTTGCAATCATTCAAGCGTCGGAATCTGTGTCAATAGTGGTTCTTAAGGCCTGGCAAGGTCCTCACTAGTTGTTGAACTAGTTGATTGTGTAAGTGCAATTTGTCATGCCTTACTGCTAGCAAGGTTAAGCTCTGATTGAAATTGACTCACTGAAATTTACCCTTTGCCCAAGCTCAACCCCCCCTGCTCCCCCCCTGCCTGCTGCCATGCCCAAGCATTCCCATAATCGTTCTAAGAGCCACTCTGAGTCCCCAATCACTCTGAGTTCCCAATCACTCTGAGTCCTACTGCTGGCCCAGCTTCTTACCTCACTGCCAACCCCAACATAACTGACCTGAAGGCACCACTCATCTGCTGGGACAAGGACTGTGCTGCATGCACAACATGCCCCATCACATGGTTGAAGGAGAATGAGACTGCATGCCTCAAGATTTTCTCAGACTCTACACAAGATGCCAAGGATGCTGACTGCAAGAAGGAGGTTTTGTCCCACAACAAGAACTACTACTACTTACAAGCCGCTCAAGCAATTTTCGTGAACAATGATGATGAACATGTATATGTACATATGACACTTCTCACAGGTCCAACCTGATGTTTTCATCAAGAAGATTGACTGCCACATCAAAGAGTAGGTGGGCGCAAGTGTTGTGGTGGTACCCTACTAACATTTCACAGTTTAAAGAAGGCCTATAATGCAGAGAACACAAGGCTTGGCAAAACAGGCACAGAGATGACTTATGAGGACTTGCAGCATGACCCCTCAAAGATAAATCTAATAAGTATGTTCTTGATACCACATGCAAGTTTCACAGGTACTAATACTTGATAGCTTCAATTGTCAACTCATTTCCATGGTGGCTTGACCTCCATGGGTTCTGGAGAACAAACCTTGGCTTTAACGCAAAGCCATTTGTTGCAGATCCTGGTCAGGACCTTGAGGGAGATGCACTTTCCATTTTCCAATTAGGGAACACTGGCAGTGGTGCCAGCTCTGCAAATGAGACAGAACAAGATGACTGGGATGACCCTGTCTATGCATCTAGTGATGGTGCCACCAATCCTCTCTCATCCCTTCATCTTGACTCGCCTGCACCTTATCTCACACCAGATACCAATACCATGTTTGCCACCACTGGCATGCAAGATGAATTGTTCTCAACATGGCTCAATATGGATGTTGATGAAAGCCCTGTGGCCCCCTCCCCATTGTCCAATTTCCCCCCATCTTTGGTGTACCCACACAATGCCACCATTTCCCCTGTCCACCTGCATGAAGGCCCTACAGCCTTTACTTCATCATCTGCCCTTCAACCTTTGTCTCCAACCCGCTCGCCCAACCCCTTGCCTGCATTCCCCCCCAACTCCTTTGATGAACTCCCACCATCTTCACAAGGTGATAACTTTCCCACTCCATTTCTCCCCTGCTCCTCAAACCAGACTTGGAGTGGGCATAGTGGCACAACACCATTTGCATTTCATGGTGGTGCTTTGTGCATTGTTCCTCCCCATCATCATTTGCGTCCCAGAGATATTGTCTCCCTCAACTCTGATGATGAGCAAGACCAGCATGCGCCCGTTCCTTCAGATCATGGGTATGCTAACTCACCCTCAGCATGAGAGTCCAACTCTCAAGACCATTTTGTCCCTTGTTTCTCACCAGTGTCATCTGGAACCAATCAGCAATCACACCACTTCACATCCACTCCTCCCACCTCTGTTGTCGATGCCACTTCCAGTAGTGGCTGTTGGAATTATCTGATTGCATCATATGGACTATCTCTTGTATGTACATATGTAAATGTCTGTACAATATATATGGCCTGAGTGATCGATGGGATGCTTTCCATCAATTATCACTCAGTCCAGGTCCATGGCTAGTATCTGCTCCGAGTTGGTCCCAGCTTCTATCCTATTCTTCAACAGTGGCTCACACCGGTCCACAAAAAAGTGGGGTCACATACCTGCTGCTGCTGCTGCCACTGCCACCACTTCAACAGATAAGTTCATCATGCAAGCTGATGAACTGATCAAGTGAGGCTGTCATATTCATGATTTTCACCTCGTTCAACTCCAGTCCTCTGGGACATCTCCACATCTCTGCACCTCTGCACCTTTGCACATCTGCACCTCTGCACCTTCAAACCAGGTAGTCTCCATTAGTATTCTATGTAACATCCCCATTAGACTCTCACCATTCCATTCCTGTAAACCTGTACTTACATCCATTCCTCTTGCCTCATAGATTACTCCAACCCAGTGTTTCCACAGCTCAGTACCTTCGTATCTCTGGAGCACTGCTCCGCTTCAGGACTCCGCAGTATACTCCAGTAGTATATAATCTGTACTTACTATACTCATGTACTTCAGTCTGAATATCAACTTAGATAAACTCTTTCTGTCTGACTCTGTCTGTCCCCTCATCCGATCTAGGCTTTGGACTTCAGCATTACCCTCATCATCATTGTCTATCTTGAGCTTGTCAACATCACCAATATCTCCAAGTTACTCCAATCTGCTCTGCTTCTCTGGGACCCGATTAACAGCAAGGGCATAGCACATAAGCTAAGGTCAAGTCCCAATCAACTCCGACCAACTCTGGAGTTTCTGGAGTTCCCGCAAGGAGTTTGCACAGTCTTAACAGAGGCACAACATTCACGGATCAGCAACATGATGAGAAGGCCCACCGCCACAAAGCCCACTACCATGACAAGGCTGCAGAACATGTGCATGAAGAATGGGTGGTGCAGGTCAATGCTGAGCAGGTCAAGTTCATGCAAGTGTTTGAAGTGAAAATGGCGATGCTCAAGCTGCAGCAGCTGGACTATGAGTTGTTATTGGCAAAGGTGCAGTCTGGTGAGAATGTTTGATCTTTGTCGTCGTCGTGACTCACTGTTGTTGTCTACCACTTTGTAACATGTTCAACATATGTCATCATATGTTATGTTGTTGTATCCTACATGTAACCTACATGTTCTCAAACAATATGTTCATGACCTGTCTGTGAAAAGCTTGCCCTGTTGATGTAGCAAGATTATTATCCATCTCTGGTTCCTCATTCACATCCTCATGGTCCTCATCAGCACCTGAGTTCTGACCTTCGACTGGAGCCTCCTCCCTAAATTCAGCCAATGAGCTATCCAACTTTAGCTCCCTTTCAATGTCAACAATCAAATTGTGTAGAATCAAGCAGCAACAAATCCATTCAACCGCATGTCCACAAGTGATTGGAAACAACCTTTGAGTGAGCCAAAGAAATGCTCAGTCCGAACCTGTATCTGTAGCTATTAAAATCAATTCAGTCAAAAAATATGAAAATTCTTACTGATGATAAATGGTAATTGAATTTTTGCTTATCAGGACCAAGGCTTCCTCCAACAGGTTTCTTGAATGGTGTAACACACCATGTTTGAGAGAAATAGGCTGAATCAGCCCAAAGCCACTCATTTGCAGCAAAGAATTGATCAGGATGATGGGCAACATGAGTGTGTCCAAAAGTGCTTGCATCATGCATACTTCCTGGAAGACCAATAACATAGTCCACAATCCTCAGGTTATGAGGGAGAATTACGACCTGGTAAAATGTAATACCAGTAAATATCCATATTGATAGAATAAATTTAAACCAACCTGATTTGTTACAGAACAATGTGATTTTCAATCAAAGAAGACCTCACCATGGTGTCCTGGCTTCTGGAAAAAATTGAAGGTTGAGCCATCGACATATAAGAAGCCTCCTCTTCATTCTGGAATAGATCTGGCCTTGACCCAAGCTTTAGCTCATCATCTTCACAATGAATAGGATCAAGGTGAATAGCCTGATCATGCAGATGTAGAAGTGAAAGCATAACACACTTGTAGCAGTTATGAATCATACCAACAGCCACACCTGCCCATTCAGCCATATCTTGCAATGTTGCAGCATTACCGTAATGTCCTGCTCCATTCAAGAAAATTGCCAGCTGAAACCAGACAGGCAATTGCTGGTGAGCTGCACGAGATTCTGGAAGGGGCATGCCATCAGACTCAGAGTTGGAATCTAGATTACTGGCAGTGGAAATGATAGGATGGTGGTGGATCTTCTCAATGAGCTGAATAAAGACTTCATGTGATACTCAAAGCTTTCATAAAAAAGCCATGGGTGATGAATTTTCCACTCCTTGAGAAGATGGATTTGTGGAGCATGAATAGTGGGAATACGAGCATGAAGAACATGAGCCCATTGTACTTTGTCAATCTTTGCCAGCATGGCATGTTGAAATCGAATAACCTCTTCAGACTGGAAAAAAAGGATATTGGACTGGCCTGAATCTGACATTGAATAGGAGGGGATTGTGGAAGGAGTTGATGGTGGAGTGGGTGAGGATGAATGAAAAGATGAGCCAGACTCAGAGTTGGAGGCTGATAACATGATATTAGGCTCAATTTGAGCCACAATGGCATTCCAGAGCTCCAGAGCTCATGCTATACTAATGCTGCTGAGAGCTGCTTGAAGGAGGCTCAAGGCTTCCTGATGTGCTGAGGATCTGGGCATAGTGTGGGGGAAAGGCTGGAAGCAAGGGAACTGGCTAGATAACAGGCTCCATATATGTGGGCACTGTGCTGTTGTCACAGGCATGTCTGATAAATTTAAGCAGAGATTAAACTTCCCAGACCGTTTTTGGAATGTGCTGTGTGGTGGTGCTGCATGTTTTCGGCAGTATGCTGTGCCAGGGTTGGATTTGTCAGATTACTTCAAAACTAGAAATATGCTGTGCCACGGAAGCATCCAAAAATTCAAGTGGAGATTGAATTTATGTGCTTTGTCTGAGTTCATATGCAACTTTTTTCAGTGTACTAGTCAGCCACTAGTTGGCTTGGCTAGGTACTTGAGTACCACTAATATCATCACTGGCAACCACAATTTGTTACAGATGGCTTATGGTCGTGGAATGGGGCCTTCTGATTGGTGAAAGAACCTTGTAATGACTAACCTGCCAATACCCTTATCCATCTTATCACTCTGTCATCAATCATGTGAACAAACATTTACATTTTATAGACTCTTGTCTCAGTTTATTCAGACAGCTTGTATGTCAGGAGCTGTTAGTGAACTCCTGAGGCCCATGCATCTGTATGGTCCCACATCTCGCTTTGTCATCATATACATGTTGTTCCCCCTATATTTCCTCTTTTCCCTTGTTCTATTCTAGTGTCCAACATGAGTTTGTGCTGTGGTCTCTGGTGAATGTGTCATCATACCTATCCTTATGTATGAACACAGGCACACTCGTTGGCTAGTTTCATACCTATTTTATTTACCTACAGTATAACCCCTTACTATGGACAACATACTTAAAGACTTGACCATATACCCATATCCCCCACATCAGTAAAACAATAGTTTTTGCATAGATACCACAGACCTACAGATCTGTACAGACCTGTACAGATTGCACAAACTGTACCATCTTGAGATAGACTATTGCAAGGCCTGTTAATGTGAAAAAGTGTGTTGAATAGTATAGCAAAATGGATACAAATTTGTGGAGTACAAATGTATAAAATTGTTGCACAAAAGTGTACTAAAAAGTGTACTAAAAGTGTAGTACTGCTACTATACCACTGGCAGTGCAAAGTGTAGCAAATAGATATAGTCCCAAAAGTGTACTAAAAGGTGTAGTAAAAAAGCGAGCCAAAAGTGTAGCAAAGCATAGTAAAAAACTGTTGCACAAAGTTGTAGCAAAGTGTAGCAAAAGGTGTAGCAAAAAAGCATACAAGAGTGTAGTAAAGTGAAGCAAAAAAAGTGTAGCACCAAAAGTGTAACAAAAGTGTAGCAAAAAAGCATAGTGAAAAAGCGTACAAAAAGTGTAGTAAAGGGTAGTAAAAAGGTAGCACCAAAAGTGTACAAAAGTGTAGGAAAGTGTGGTTAAAAAGTGTAGTAAAAAGTGTTACATCAAAAGTGTAGCAAAGTGTAGCAAAAAGTATAGTACAAAAGCATACAAAAGTGTTGCAAAGTGTAGTAAAAATGTAGAAAGAATGGATAGTAAATGTGTAGGAAAAGCGAACCAAAAAGTGGCAGCATCAAAACTGTAGCAAACTGTAGCAAAAAAGCATAGTAGAAAAGTGTACAAAAGCGTTGCAAAGTGTAGTAAAAAGTGTAGGAAGCATGTGTAGCATATGGCAGAATATCTGCACATTTATTCCACTGCAAAATATTTGCCTCATCACACTGCAAATTCTCGCCTGTTGCGAAATCTTGACTCCATCATGAAATTTTAACCTAGACCACACAACAAAATCCAGCCCACTGCAAAATTTCGACCCATCGCACCATTTTTTTTGGGCCCCATTGTACAGCACAGTTTTTATTTATTTTCATAATTGTAGATACTGTGGCTAAATTGATTGTCTAGTACATCATGTTACAGACCCATATTAATTTTCCCAGATTTCTCCCGATTTTTTCTGATTTTCTAGAGCGACTTTCGCATTTAGCCCCTATCTATTAAACCCTATCACCCAAAACCACCAAATGCTCAAGTCCCCTCACAGTCCAGACCCTTTCGCCTCATGGGTACCATGTGTATTGCAGTGCACCTCATGTCAGCCTCATGTCAGCCTCACTGATCACACATGGCATGCAGCCTTGCACATGTTTGCCTCATGACTCACACATGTGCACTGCCTATCTCACCCTAACCTCATGGTTAGCTTCCCTTCCATTACATGGCTATACTGATACATCTATTATCCTCATGTACGACTCATGGACGAGTCATGTAACATAGCATATTGTACAATCCAGTGTACACATAGCCAAACCCCTGCATAGTATATAAAGCCTTAATAGAGTGCCAGGAGGACCTCAGTCTTGTCCTCTTGGAGATTTCCCATTGTCTCTAGGAGCTACCAGTCCACTTCATTGTCACTACTTGAACTACTAGTGCTCTTAGTGAGTGTTGGTCATTTCACATCAGGCCCAGCAAGGGGGTGGATAAGGGCATAGGATACAGTGAGGGTGTGAGGCAAGGGCAAGAGGTATGGCAGCACAATGTGCGCTGTCGTCTCTGCACACTCAGCAAAGGCAAAAGCGAGGAAGAGGTGGCACGGCACACACAATTATGCCATCTAAGTCACCTCTGCACGCTTGGGCAACTTAGAGCAAGGGCAAGGGCAGAGAGAGGGCAAGAGCAAGGTAAGCATGACTCAGAGGGTGTTCGCATATAAACATGAATGCAAACACATTGTCAGCATTCGTGTTCGTGTTCGTAGGCGAATGGGAGGGGATGGGGGGTTAAGTGAGGGCCAGAAGTGGGGTCCTGTTGTGTCGTTGAGGATGAGGGTGAGAGCAATGGTGGGGGTGTGCGCCAGTTGCCATCATTGCTGTGAGGTGGTGGTGGTGGACTTGGAGGAAGAAGCCCGAGGAAAGGTGGGTGAGGACATGAGCTCGTCGTTGCGAAGTGGGTGAGGGCAAGAGAGAGGGCGAGAGAGAGGGCGAGGGTAACTGGTCAAAATTTTGCAATGAGCTGGATTTCGCGGTGTGCCAGACATTTTTTTGTGATGTATTATTTGTGCAGATATTCTGCCATAGTAGCAAATGTGTAGTAAAAGCAAACCAAAAAGTGTAGTCAGATCAAGGATGTAGTCATATATACCTAATGGCAAATATTAGGAAAGGTCTTGTGGTCTAATGGTTCATGTGTGTGATAATGTTCATTTTGGATAAGGTTTCAGCTTCCAAACCAAAAGTAAAAGCCATTATAATGGTGTTGCTGTCTTAAAATGGCCATATCTTCACCACCATCAGCCCAAATCACGTGACCCAGGCACCGAAACGTAGCCTGGGATAAATACTACATTAGCCCCCACCAAAGCTAAGCAGGGTTCCCACAGGTGGTCCCCGTGTGTATGCTTATATGTAGTTTGATTGAGGGAACTGTCACATTTGGGGGAGGTTTTGTGATTCTATGGCAGTGTATCACTTGGTAAGGAGTGGGAAATACTACCAATATTGATGGTAGGATGAATGGCAATCTGTACCTTCAAATTTTGATGGATGAACTGCTGAATACCCTGCAGTATTATCATCTCAATCCTTCTGACATCATATTTCAGCAAGATGATGACCCCAAGCACACCTGTAGAAAGGTGAAGGAATGGCTAGAGAAGCAGGATTTTGAGACTATTGTATGGTCTGGACAGTCTCCTGATGTAAACCACATTGAACATCTCTGGGGTTACCTCAAGAGAAGGCCAGCAGAGCATGAACAGTCTCCAAATAGGATTTATGAGTTGTGAGAACAATTCAGGAGGAGTGTCAGAAGTTGATTTAAATCATGCCTAGAGAGTTCAGGCAATGCTGAGGGCCAAAGGAGGCCATACCAAGTACTGTTACCTACTTCATACCAAAAGTGAAAAAACTGTTGCAATGGTGTTGCTGTCCAAAAATGGTCATATCTCCACTGCCCCTGGGCCAAATCACATGACCCAGGGACCGACACATAGCCAATGGTAGCTACTATATTTGTTCCCACCAGAGATAAGCGAGATTCTCACGGGTGGTTGTGGCGTGCTTCGCACGCCATGTTGGGGTTAGGCATTGCAACGGTTTATGGAGTCACTGTATGTCCTCCATTGGAATTATGCTCTGCATGTTCCTTTCCCCTCGTCGATTGGAGCTAACATCAGTGAGAGCAGAAGAGCTGTCTCAGGTATCTTCCCACCCGCTGTCCTCCAGCCTGTGTTCCCTTGCCACACCACGACCCTCGCTGTGCAGAGAGCCCCAAGTGCGCAAGTTCTCTCCCTCATTCGGGTATCTACACTAGTATGGTATCTTCTGTAGTACTTTCTTGGTATTGTATGCCCTGGCGATAGTGTGATGAAAGGCATGGGTACATGTCCAGTACTGCGGCTAGTACCAGCAGCAGGTCCACAGGCCTGTGATTAGGAACAATGAATACCTCAGGCTGTACCCCCACACACCTGTCATGTTAATGTTATATCTAGTGAATTTCAGAGTTTGGACAAGAGATCACAGTGCATCTTCCTGATAAGATTGTGTCAGGGCTTCAGCAGAATGATTTAAATCAGATCTATGGATAAAAAGTATGTCTGAGATTATATACCAAGGTAATTTCACCAACTGCAAGGTATCTAATGACAAGCTGCATGCCACTATGACAATAGATTCTAAGCAATTACAAGCACATATATACTACCATCAGATTGATAATTCCCTGATCATATTTATCTGGAAATACCAGCACTTCAAAATTTTCCTGATGTGAGACCACATCAACATGACAAATCATGACTCACACATCCTGATACCAAGGTTGTCTTGCCACCTACCACCAGAGCATGAACCCACCCGATGACAGCACCCTCGCAAGCTCGGTCACCTCATTGTCGACATCTTTGGGCCCAGGTACAAACCAGTCCAGGTGGTCCATGATCACGGCATGCATGAGCAAGGCTGTTGAGAGACCATGGGGATGCTAACCAAGATTGCACATGTCTCACACAACAGATGTGACAGCGCTTACCTGACGATCGAATCAATGTGCAAACAGAATGTGTCCGTTGCCTTGGCATTGTTGGCTCTGAGTCTATCAAATCCTATGTGCGTGAGATTAGACAAACACGATGAGGGCATAAAGTGGCCAGTGAGGCACTGGAGAACATAGGTACATGAGAAATCATGGACACAGGTACTCATCAACGCACTAGCAGGATCAGGATGGACATTACCAACAAAGGTAATTTCCATACCATAGGTTTATGTCCACACAATGTATCTGACAAGAATGGTGTAAGCGATGAGAGAGAAAAAGTAATCACCCATCGTCATCAGTGTGTCATGACATGCTGGGTTGCTGGTGCGTGCAGGTGGGGATGAGGTGCTGCCAGTAGCACACTCATGGCACACTTTGATGCACAGGTGGTGATGAGGCAATACATAGGAACATATGGGTGGGTCAGAGCATGCATGTGTGAAATAAAGCCAGTGCACTGAAAAGAACTGAATGTACTATCCACAGTGCACCAGGCCAGAAGCGCCACTGGTGACTGCAAGGAGCTGCAAGCAATGATGTGAGGTTTTTGAGGATGACAAGATGCTGAGTCTGCAAGGACACTCACCATACTAGTAGCACGTACATATGCGGTAGTAATTTTCCGTGGTATGTCCTGCCCATCATGCGTGCACGACGGGCAGGGCCTTTGCAAGGTCATTGGGGTGCATGTAGACACATGATGTGAGATGCAGGAATACAGCATTCATGTGATTTTTGCTGCTCCAACTTACCCTCTGATCCTCTCTCTAATTCGCATGTGAAGCAGGCTGCAGTGTGATGTGTTCTCAACAACTTAGCAGTCTCACCTACTGCAGCTTCCCCAACCAGTGTGGGGTGTGCCTTAGAGTTGCCAGCAACATTATCTTTGTGGGCTTACTGCTTTTTATTTTTTCTGCCTTTGAAATTGCCAAGCAGGGTTTCTACAGACGACCACATTGAGAAGTTCATGTGACTTGCAACTAGCATGTGAATCAGACTTTGTGCTAAATCCTTGACCAGCTACTATCTCCTATGGCGAAGAATGGCAAACACAAAAGCTCGAGGGCCCCAAAGGTTGCAGAAAATACAAGCAAGCAACAAGATGCAACTGATACACAGAGTGGGATTACTTTGTTTATTCTCCACCCACTGAACTCATGCTCTCAAGAATCAGCTCCAAAGAAAAGACAGGTTGATGCCTTACCTGTTCCAAAGAAATTGATCCACAAACCCCTTGGGTCAGTGGAAAGGAGAAATGGCTATAATCTGTAGGACATGATGGGCCTTGGTGATAATCGCCAGAAGTACAACAGGCTTGTGGTGCAGATATGCATCTCAAAGGGTGACCAAGAGCTAATTTTCCTTATAAAAAGTCATTCACAACATCACACATGGGATTATTGAGCCAAACAAGACCTGGCAAGAGCAGCCACCTCTTGTCTGTTGCCAAGTAGTGGCAGTGGTACAACATCCACTCACTGATCATTATTCCCATAAAGACAAACATTTAATGGTTTATTTCATAGGTTCAGAAACAAGAGGAGGATTTTCGTGACTACACCAATGAAGGGCCTATTCAAGATATCCTCAAACAGTATCTAGTCAATGTGAAGGCAGACTTAAAGAAACGATTGGGCATAGATTGGGATCAGGTTGGAAAATCAAAAGTACATAAAATTATAAGTTAGTATCATTAGATTGACCACTCTCTCAGGATGGTGCCTCTGAATCGGTGGAAGAACATGCTAGTGGAGACAAAGCCAATGAGGATCGTCCTGGAAATGATCAGGAGACAGGTGGTGCAGACAACTTGAACATGCCACTGGTAAGTATACATTCACTTTTGCCATAATGTTTCTACTAACTCATTCCATCTAATTTACTAGCCAAGGTTTTGCATGAAGGTTGGCAAGGCGCAGCCTGAGGCTGAGGTGAGTCACACGATCAGAGTAAAATGTCCTACTGTTTCCATAATTAATACTACCACCAGCCACAGCAATGCATGTCAGGTACAAAGAAGTCAAAGGATCAGTCAAACTTGAAGCACTGCTGCCAAGACACAAATTCTCAGCATGCACAGGTCAGTTGGACTCAAACATTCAAACACAGAGCTGAGGCTGAATAACATTATTATTCACTAGGCCGTGAAGATAATCAGTCCACCACAAATGTCTACTGGCAGTACAACTTGACCTACTATGAGTTCGGTGCAAAGTGGACCACCCGCCATGACCCCAAACCCCCTGCATGTGGAAGTCACGGTCCAAGTCGGTCCATCATCATATACTGTACAAACTAACTGGACTGACAGTGCCCAGTCCCAGAATAATGAGGATGGCTTTGGTACAAGCATCACATCTGAAATCCAGAGGTCTAAGCAGGCAGGAACAACAGAAAAAGAAAGAAAACAATGAATGGCTGAAGTAAGTATATCTTCATTGGTCTTAAATGCTCATTTGTCACCCTAATGACCTGCATGAGGTGGAAAATGAAGGGGCCGTGAAAGAACCCCCTGTGAAGAAACCACAAACTTCAGCTGGAAAAGGGGTGAGGATTTGATAATATTATAAGATATGCAGAGGATGCAACCTCTTGACTAACTTGCAATCTCTTTCAACAGTGATCAATGGAGCCAGCTGCTCCCAACACTGACATTATCTTGGCAATACAGTGGCTCAAACAACTGTCCCAATGTTTGCATGTTTTTCACTAAAGTCAATAATCCCTAACCGCATCTAACCTGGGCCCTAACATATGAGTGTATGAGATGAGGTGCTTACTCCTGGCTTTCTATAGGTGCAAGGATCAAGGGATTCGGTTAGGACTTGATGAAATGGCAGCCATAGCAAAATGACAACTCATTGGGACAGTTGTTTGACTTTGTATTCTCATTACATATATTAGACCCTGGAATGCCATAAGATGGTTACATACCTTATGTAAAGGCTATATTATGTCACCATTATGTCATTAATGAATCTACAGCATATATAAACCCTGCCATCACAAATAAATTCCCTCATTCCCACCATGAAACACCTCTCTGCTGCTCAAAAGGATAATATCATCTCTCTTGCTTCTCTTGATCTTTCCTGCCAAAACATTGCATCCCAAACTTAGTGAATGTTGGTCATTTTGGTTTCTTCATCAGCTGTCGTCAGTCGTACATGCATGCTCACACTTGTTCTCTCCCCCTTTATTGACACTGCTTGATGTGTCTTGGCGCTCTCCCTATTGACCTGCGCCCCCCATAGCACTTCCTCTGCCCTGCCATTGTCCGCATGTCCACATCTTTGTGTGTGGCACTTCTGTTTCATTCAGCAATGGTCTTGCCATCTGGCTCAACCTGAATGGCTGCATGGTCCCTGGATTCAACTTGCGGCTCGCTGGATGGTTCATCAGGCCTCTATGGCTGACGTTCTTCACGAGCCAGTGGCTAGCATTTGAGCTGAAGGCCCAAATGGGGGGGTGAAGATGTGGTGTTTGAGGGTTGATAAGCTGTCACATTGGTTGAGTTGGGTCCACAGGAGACATCCAATTCAGAGAAGTGGGCGAGTTCACAAGCTGACAACTGCCTTTGGCCTCATTCATTGGCCTCAAGCAGGTCAGCTTGCAAACTCACCCACTCCTCTGATTTGTCAGCCTCCTGCTCCTATTTGCATTGGCTTTTTCTTTATGTTCAATCAAAGTCAAAACTCTTATGATTAAACTTGTCAGTTATATTGGAGTGTCACATCCATGGGATAGGGACCTGCCATTGACACTGGTGTATCACACATCAGGTGCTCCCATGCATCAGGAGGAACAGGGATGGGCTGATTAAGCATCCCACTGTCCATTTGGCATGCACATGTCACATCCATGACCATGATTATTGACAGATCACACATTAGGTGTTGGAGTTGCTGCAGAACAAAAGGAGTCGCTGACTGTGGCTAGCAAGCAAGCCACATGGAAAAACCACATGGCTTCACAGGCAGCCGATGCAAGCAGCATAAGTGCTATAGGTGTTGCATAAGTCACTTTTTTTCAGCACTGGTTAGTTAGTTGATTGTTGTCCTTGCCCAGACCATCCTCGATCTCTCTCGATGCTCTTGACATGCCTGTCTCGACCTCCACCATCTTTGTGCCCTCAGGCATGTCAGGCAGCTCTGTGGGTGCGTCTAGGTGACGGTTGTCATTGCTCATCGCGTCTGCTGGGTCCTCTGATGGTCTGCTTGGATCTGTTGTCATGGTGTTGTTGTCTGGGTGGTCATGTGGTGTGGTTCATGTGCTTGCACTTGTTGCTTTGGTAGTGATCTCATTTGTGGACATATCCACTTCATTTGCTGGGGTATCAATGTACTCGTGCAGTCGACATCCATCATCATTGTCACCTGCTGCCCTATTACCCTTTCCATATGATTTGTTTGCATGTGGTGTCCATGCTGGTGGCATGGTGTTCAATCCAACTGGTGGTGATGGTGGTGGTTTAATGAGGCTGAGTTCAACCATCAGGTCATCTCATGGGCCGCTCACTGGGGTTGTGAGGCTTATGCTGTCAGTTCATTGATGATCCATGGTTGTTTTGCCTGGTCCCTTGGCTGCCGCTACCTCTTCATCAACTTTTCCATGCAGCATTTCACCCAACTTCTTGCCCACTCTCCCTTTGACTTGGTCTTGGTGCCTCATGGCAGGTTCCCATGTCCTGTGGCTGTGTGAGTGACCTGTGTGGTGTCCTGACTGATTCCCGACTTCCTTCAGCTGGTGGGGCTTGCTGAATCACTTTGTTAGGTACTCCATGTATTCCCATGCTGTATTGAGGTGTCAGAGATGTCTGGAAATGGGCTTTGGGACTGTGCTGTTGATTACTCGTTTTGCGAGTGAGTTGAAAATTTCCTTGAATGGTACTGGTGGGGTTCCTGCAATGTAATTGGCTACTTGCTGGCACTGGATGGCCTTCTGAGTGTCCTTGAGCCATGCCAAACAGTTCTGACCATCTGGTTTCAATATGACAACTTTGGACATTTCATTTGTGGTCATTTTGAGTCTGGTGAGTCTGATTCCCAATATGGCCTCACGGAGGGCCAGGGCTCATAACCTATTGAATAGTAAGTACTCAGTGGTTGGGAAATCACTAAGGTGTCTAGCTATGAAATGAAGGTTCAAATGTGTATATGATTACATAATAATGATGACCACAGCCAAGTTTGGCTACTCCAACAATCCTCACCAGTTAAAAGCCCAATATCTCCCATCTGGTGGTACACCGGAAAATGGAGGGAACTGAGTCCAGCGGTATCAATAGGGAACTGGGTTCCAGGTCCAAACGTGCCACACTGCCATCAGAAAAGCTATGTAAGACTGCCAATGCAGCCACACCAGAGCTGTGCTCTCACCAGTAGGCCCAGTTTGATACACTGGGGCAGGTAGGCAGTGTCTCTTCACCTGCCAACTCAGACACCAGTTCTCCACTGCAGACTTTGCTCTGGACCTCCCACAAATGCAAGAGAACCACCACAAATAATACTATCAACCTCCTTGACTTAGACGACAATAATTGTGTGCCATCTCGGTTGACTAAAGGTCAGTACCATAACTTGGCCCAACAACTAATACCTTGAACAATACTGCATCACAGGTAAACAGACTGTGATATCTAATGGCCCTCAAGCTACTAGTATGGTGCACCTGGGATATGATATGGCAAAGTTGGATAAGCCACCGCTTCCTTGCTGCTTCCTACCATGTGGATGCACTGATACATCATTAACAAAGTCCCTACACCAGTTGCAACATCTAGTGACCATCAAGCTATGGTACATAGAGAAAATGGTAGATTATTGTTCTGCTGTCATCTGCCACTGCGCTGATCTAGCCTGATCAAAGTGCCTGTGCCGGTTTCGTCACTATTGTCACAAGATGTCATCAGATCTGATGGGCTACTCAATAACAACTCTGTCCTGGATATAGATGACATCCAGATGACTCAGTGTGAGCAATGAAGTCGAGATGTCAACCAGTTCTTCAATGCACCATACGCATGTGCCAGTGATGGCAAGAAATGTTGGAACTGCAAAATATGTTCCAAACCCACCCTTCCAACAACACTCATTGCTGAGCTCTCGACATTATGGCGGCATTTAGAATCAGCTCATTGGGCAGAGTACTTGACATGGGTAAAGGAAAACTGTTTTATTTCAATGCTACCCAAGAACAGAAAGGCACAAAAGAGCAATGAGAAAACAAGCCAGCAAAGCCAGCTTGACTCCCACCTTCAGCCCATGGTTGTCAATGCAAAGGTGCCTGTCTACAGTGATACACAGTTCTGCAATGTGGCGATCCAATGACTGGTCAACATGGATCAGCTCATTGCAGCTCTTGAGCATCCATTCTTCCAACACATGATCAACATCACTGTATGTACCACTAATGGCGTAAATATGCCAAGTCAAAAGACTACCTGAGAAGCAACATCAACTCGTTCAAAGAGCAGATGGTCAAGTTACAAGAACGGCTCCTGGTATATGATGATTTGTCACTCATGCATGACATCTCAGCTCACAAAAGCTTTTTAGAGTGATGCTGTACCCAGGTGTGTCAATTTGACATGCGACTTGACACACC
>JBBPQL010000541.1:0-22698 GCA_038092515.1 Boletus subparvulus | reverse complement strand
ATCCGTCTTAGCCTTTCTACTGAGAACACTGCTTGGTCCATGCGCCAGGTCTCCACCTATTTAAGTAGACGACATCTCCTGTACTTTTTCCCTAACTTGAATCTACTCGATTATCCCTGGATCTCTCTAAGTCTCCACACTACTTCTGAGTGCGCACTCCCTTGTAAAACCTCGGCCTAGGAACTCCCTAAGCAACCGCTAGTTGCCAGGAGTCGCTGTGGAAGCCCCCAGCATCCTTGTCTCTTGAAGAATCCCTTCAAGAACCCTTGACCTCTTGTCGTTTCAAGTCTACACTTGTCTCTACACGAGCCTAGCGTAACAATATACCACCGATACCAGACTGCGCTGGCTTATTACGGACTATACCGGTTTTGTCCGGTAATTACTCTTTCTGTTTGAACATTCACCTTCCTCTCTCTGGGGCTTTATTCCTTTCCTATATAGCAGTAGTTATGTATTAGACCACACAGCGGACTTCACCATCTCTCTTTTTCTTATCACTGAGCACTTGCCGGTCTTATCAGACTTACTGGTGACTCATTAGGCATACAAACTTGAAGTGTTTCATATTTGATTTACCCTCTTTAGCTTACATCACTTTGCTTAGCGTCTAACAGTCCCGGGAATTCCCGGACTATAAAGCGCTGTACTCAATAGTTACAAAACACTTTTGGTTGGATTCACGAACCGCTCGAACCACAGTCAAATCACCATCACCGTTCACTGCACTGCTCACCAACACTGACTCGACGCCCCTTAATGCTTTTTTACATTCGGCACCCTCATCCGGTCCTCCAGGCTTTCTGACTTGGACACCAACTGGTCTTGCGTCAGTCTCTTAGCTGTTCTTATCGGGCCCGGCCTCCAACTTCTCCATTCCACTCTCCTTGTGTCTAGAGTCCCTTTTGGGGCGAACACACTCGTTCCCTCACCACTTATTCGGCCCAGGACTGGTGGGTTTCCACTCCTAGTTCCATCCAGCCGACTTTTCATCTTTTCAATTGGAGTCCACCACGAGGGACTCATCCAAGGGTTCCAGGAGAAGTCTATGGCTGACGACCCGATGGCAAGAAGTAGAAAATCTTCTTCAGCAATTCTGGAGTTTGCAAATTGATGGAGAAGATTTGCTTCTACTTCAACCGGTCTCCCCTTGTAATGCTCATCATAACCGTTCTGACCTCCCTGAGGTGTCAGAGTTGGAACTTAGTTCCTCACTGGACTGTGAATGTGACCCTTCAGCCACAGGCCACTCTGATTGGTTCAGTGCCCGACGGTCCCATTCTCTTGCCCCTGAATTAGCTAACACACAGCCCCCGGAGTCTGAGGAGCTGTCAACGATCCAGACTCCCAGTTCTAATCTAGATCAGGAAAATTTACCTGACGAAGTGAACCTTAGCGACTTCATATCTGGAGCGTACATCCATTCGACCCTGCGACAACAGATCGGGGCATCAAATCCCACTTCCCAATTTTCTTCACCGCTCTCACCTCTAACTCCAAGCCCTCCATCATTGACATCATCATCCTCCTTATCTTCTGAATTCGACCCCCCCGTTGCTTTCCTTCCTCCTAGACCACTCCACCTCCATGCTCCAGCCTACACCACACTTGCAAGACCGTTCCCCGACAAAAGCCCCAGCACCGCCAGTTGCTACCCCCAGCTCCAGACTCTCTCCTGTTCCACCACCGCTTACTGCCCCTCCGTTCTCACATCCCCCTAACCAGCAACCGCCAGCACTGCCAGTCTGAATAATGGCTAACCCACTCCCACAGATGCCCCTCCGTGGTACCCAGAACACCCCAAAGTTTGATGGAAAGACCCTGGCTCTCTTACTGTGCTTCCTTGAAGATGTCAATATCATTGGAATGGCGGCCAGTATTTCCGAAGCTGAGGAGATACGTGCTGCCATTCGGTATGCCGACCTTGAAGAAGCAGAAGGTTGGGAGCTACTCCCTGAAGCAACCGCAGTCCCAGCGGACTGGAGTAACCTTGTAGACACTGTAAAAATGTTATATCCTGGCTGTGAAGGAGCTAACTGCTATTGCCAAGCTGACATTCAGTATCTTGTGCAGGAGTTTAAGGCTAAACCCATGTGTACCTTAGAGGAACTCAGTGAATACCAGAGGAAGTTCCTGAAGATCACAAGAACACTCATCAATAACCGCAAGCTGTCTGAACTGGACCGGGGCGCACTGTTCTTGACTGGTCTACCGGTCAACATCAAGACTCAAGTCCGCCAGTGACTCCTCATCACTATAACTGCTCACCATCCATCTGACCCCTATTCTATTGATGACATCATCAATGCCACTAAATTCCTCCTCACTGGTTCCGCACTTCGCCCCTTAGCAGCCACACCTGTTGCCACTCCATATACTGCCCTGCCGTACTTCCCTGCTTGGGCAGCACCCCCGGCTACAACCGTGACTCCACAGGTCACTCCACAAACCGCACCTCCGGTCATCAAACAGGAGCAGGTAAATATGCAATACACTGCGCACCGAGACTGCGCTTTCTGTGCTGACCCAGCCCATTTCATGGGAAGTTGTCCACTCGTAGACAGATATATCCAGGCTGGTAAGGCCAGTCGTGGTACCAATGGCAGGCTATACCTTCCAGACGGGAGACACATCCCATGCGTTCAGGGCACTCGGTGTCTCTGCAAATGTTTAGACCACCTACCTGCCCCGATGGCAGCCACTTAAGCTAACTCGGTCGTAACCCCTGGTATATTTTCGGTTTCCAGTTCATCCTCTGATGCAGTTTTGGATATTGAACCTTTGGTATTTATGACACCCGTTGACCAGGATGGGGACAATGAGTCCAATCCTGCATTGGCAGACCCCGAATTCCAGGCCTACTTAGCTAACACATGGGCCACTTTTCAAGCTGATAAAAGGACACAGGGAAGCAAGTTTGCTTCGACAGCATTCAGTTGCCACTGCGCAAGACCAGTCACCCAGATCCCTGTGCAGCCTCCATTGCAGAAGAAGTAGACTCGCCAGCGATAGAGGCCTTATGGTCTAAGTTGGCGGTACCACCAAGGGTACCCGGGTCATCATTGCCTTGGTTTCCAACTTCTTCCTCGTCCTCCACTGACACCACCCCTACTTGAGCTGAACCTTTCATTCCCTCCTCATCAGTAACGCCTTCTGGGCAATTTAGGTATTCATTCCTCCTGGAAGACGAGACTGCTCCCAAGCACCTCCTCGACCAGGTTCTTGCAACCACAGTTCCGGTCCTGGTCAGGGAGCTCATTGCTGTAGCCCCTGACATTCACAAACAGCTCAAAGACCTTGCCACCACCAAACGTATTCCAATCTCTACTCACACCATCCAGGTGAACGAACTTGCCGGATGTGACCCCAGGGCAGTGGACCATGCCTTCGGGAGCCGTGTTCACCAAAGTGATGATGGCCTGATCATCACACACCACTCCATACCCCTCCAGTCCCTCGAAGTGAAGATCATTGGGACTGGCCGCACCATTCTCAGAGTGCTAGACTCGGGCTCCGAGATTGTTGCAATACCAAAGCAAGTATGGGAAGACCTCAGACTACCGGTCTGGTCAGACCATGTTATGACAATGTCTAATGCAAATGCCAGCATGGAATCTACTCTTGGGGTCATTGAGAACCTCCGCCTCGACTTCGGTGCAGGCGAGGTTTGCCTCCAGGTACAAGTGGTTCCCTGTGCAAACTTCGATTTATTGCTAGGTCGCCCATTTCATTGTTTATTGAGTGCCTCTACCGAGGACTTTCTGGATGGGTCCCAGTCAATTACCCTCTGAGATCCCAACTCAGGGAAAGCATATAAACTGCCTACCCGAGCCTGGACCAAGGGGTGCCTGCGATGCCGGCATGGTCTAATTTGCTCCAATCACCAATCAGTTGTCGAAATGGGTTTTTAGATGTCAATGATCCAGCGAGAGGTTGGGGAGAGCCCCATTCGAACATTATTTCTGATTCATTTACCTCCTGTTCTATTTTATCCACAGTAGACCAGACTGCTCCTCATTATCTGGACTTCCCCCATTCAACTCCATCCCCTTTTTATACCTTTCTTTCATTGACCCAGTCAGTTTTGTCACCTGTTCACCTTTCAGCTTTTTCCACTACATATGATTTTGATCCCATACTCCATTCGCTGGCCTACAAGCTGGTGGCTAGAAAGGTTCAGCCAGTCCTGGCTCCTCTTGAAGAGGAGTACCGGGTGTTGCGCCGGTTACCTGATGATCCCCTTGCTGGTCTTATACCATTACCAACTCACCCCCCAAGCTTCGTTCCTGGCAAACAATTCACACAGAAACGTGCCGATGCGCTTGACCTCGACCCCACCAAATGGCTGTGGCCAGAAGAGGTGAAGCTAGTCCAGTGGATAGTTCTCAATCACGAGACCGCCTTCACTTGGGTCCCAACCGAGCGGGGTCAGCTAGACGCCCGGTACTTTCCCCCAGTCAAGATACCTACTGTACCTCACACCCTCTGGATCCTCTGCAATATCCCCATTCCTCCATTGTCCTGGGACCAGGCTATTCAAATCATCAAGGACCACATTGCCTCCGGTGTGTACAAACTGTCCGCTGCAACTTACCAGACTTGCTGGTTCTGTGTGCTCAAATAGGACAGTAAGATGCTCTGACTCATCCACAACCTCCAACCCCTCAATGCTGTCACCATTCGGGACTCTTCCGTTCCCCCTTTTCTTGAGCACCTAGCCAAGTTGTTCGGCGGGTACGCAGTCTACGGTATGATGGACCTGTTTGCAGGTTATGACCAGTGCCCGTTGCACATGGACTCCCGGGACATGACCACATTCAACAGTCCGCTCGGGCCACATCATCTCACTACTCTGCCGATGGGACACACTAACGCAGTCCAAATTTATCAAGCCGATATGGCATTCATTTTGCAGGACGAGATCCCCCACCATACAATGCCATTTATAGATAACCTTCTGGTCAAGACCGAGACCACTCAGCATCAAAGACTGGACGGCTCCTACAAGACAATCTCAGAAAATCCAGGGATAAGGAAGTTTATTTGGAATCATCTGACTGTTGTTCACAGGATTCTCCAACATCTGCAGAATGTCAACGCAATGGTTTCCACCAAGAAGTTCATTCTGGCAGCACTAGACGCCACCATCGTCAGCCACAAGTGCACCTTTGAAGGCCGAGTACCCCATGATGCAAAAATTCAAAAGATTCGGGATTGGCCAGAGTGCGAAAACTTGACACAGGTCTGCGGGTTCCTAGGAACCTGTGGCATGGTTCGTATTTTTATTCGGAATTTCGTGGCAATTGCTAGGCCACTTGTCAGGCTAATATGCAAAAGTGTCCCCTTCGAATGGGGAGACGCTCAGCGCAATGCAATGAATCGTCTGAAGGACAAAATCATTAAGTCCCCTGTGCTTCATCGCTTGGACTATGAGTCCGGCCAAGAGGTAGTTCTCGCTGTTGACACCTCAGTCATCACAGTCGGTTTCATTTTGTCACAAGAAGGCGAGGATGGCAAACACTATCTAAATTGTTTTGGTTCTATTAGCCTCACGGGCATCGAGAGCTGGTACTCCCAGGCTAAGCTCGAGTTGTACGGACTATTTTGGTCTCTCCAAGTGGTCTGAGTTTTCATCTTCAGAGTTACTAACCTTGTAGTCGAAATGGACACCAAGTACATCAAGGGTATGATCAACAACCCTGACCTGCAGCCAAACATGACCATTAACCAGTGGATCGCTGGTATTCTGCTATTTCACTTCAAAATGTGCCACATCACCGCCGATTGACATACTGGTCCAGATGGACTGTCTTGCCGCCCACCTGCCAATACCGATCCTCCGGAGGACGATAACTTCGAGGATTGGCTGGACGATTCCTATTCCTTCTGTGTTACGTTACTCAATGACCGGACCTTACCCTTCATCACTGTGCCTTATTTTCCTCATACTGGCCCATATGCTATACCTGGTGCTTCTTTGTTTTCACGCACCCCGGCCCTTCTTCTTTTACCATCACCATTACCCTGTTACCACCTTACCTATAGTTCTGTTTTTGTGTCCTCTGTTGAGCCGGATTTGGAACTGGACTCTCCTGTTATTTCCTGGTCTACAAAGGCCATTGCAAAAGAAGCCCGGATTCGCTTGATCCAGGACTTCCTCAATACCTGTTTGCATCCTGCTGACCTTTCCAATGCAGACTTCCAATCTTTCGTCAACTTGGCGACAAAATTCTTTGTCCTACATGATTCCCTCTGGTGCCATGAATCGCATGGACGCCATCAGCTAGTGGTACTGGAGCACCGGCGGTATGGACTGATCAAGGAGGCCCATGATGACCTTGGGCACAAAGGTGTCTTCACTGTCCGTACCTGTCTGCTCCTCCTCCTCCGCTTTTGGTGGCCGATGTTAGTTGACGACATGAAATGGTTCGTTCGAACCTGCCATGAGTGTCAAATTCGGCAGACCCAACGCCTGCATATTCCCCCGACTGTACTGGTCATAGGCGGTCTTTTCCGCAAAGCACACTTGGATACCATGGTCATGCCCTGGTCTGCAGGGTACTGGTATATTGTTCAGGCCCACTGCACCCTAACAGCTTATCCTGAGTGGCGGATGCTGCGGTTTGAAAACACAGCTGCCCTCATCTTTTATTTTTGAAGACATCCTGTGTCGCTGGGATCCCCTAGCTGAGAATGTTACTGACAACGGTCCTGCCTTTATACAGGCTGTAGATGTACTCGCAGACCGGTACAAGATCCGGCACATCCGTATCTCCCCCTACAATTCACAGGCGAACAGCATCATTTCGATGTCTGGGAGGCCATCATCAAAAGTTTCCCAGGGGGGAGTCCCGCTGGCATACCGCTGCTCACTCGGTCTTTTGGGCTGAATGTGTCACTGTGCTTTGGTCTACCAGTCTGTCCCCTTATTTTATGGTCCATGGCATTGAGCCCCTGTTTCCATTTGACCTCGTCGAAGCGACATTTCTCATGCTCCCTCCAGATACCAAACCACTCTCTCTAGCCAGACTGATCACTTGGTGAGCCCGCCAGCTCCAAAAGGGTCAGGAGGATTTGGAGTTAATCTGAGAGTGCATCTTCAAGGCCAGATTTGAATCTGTTAAGCACTTTGAAGGTGTCTTCAAGAACCGGATTAAGGACTTCAACTTCCACCCAGGAAGCCTTGTCCTAGTCTGCAACACCTGCATCAAAAAGGAGCTTAACTGGAAAATGAAGCCATGGTATCTCAGTCCAATGGTGGTCCTTCGTCGGACTACCGGAGGGTCCTACCTACTAGCCGAGTTGGACGGAGCAGTATCCAGATTGCGATATGCTGCTTTTCGACTTATTCCTTACTATCCTTGGTTCTCCTCTTCCATTCACACCACTGATCTTATAGGAATGGATGACGAAGATTTGGACAACATGGCAGGGGAAGACGTCGATGAGCCTGATGAAGAAAGCCTGGACTCTTACGAGTTGGAATAGTCAGTTACCGGACACTGGACTATATTTATAATGCTACAATATTCTCTGTTTTACCCTGGGATTAGTCTGGCAAGTCTGGCATTCTCTCTCCTCTGCTCAAAGAAAAAGACCACCATCACATACAGCCCGCTTACTATAGATTGGAAGCCCAGGAAACAACGATAATCATAAAAAATATACACATAACAAAGACCACCCTCTCTTATATTTCTCTCTCCTGCGTCTCGTCAGATACCCCACCAAATCACCTTCCATTTCGCACGTGCACCGAGACACACGCACCTTTACAGACTATAGACCGCCCCCATCAAAGACCAAAGGATAGACCAAGGAGGACCAGTAGGAAAAGACGAAGACAGATGACCGAAGAAGACAAGTCGGGTGGAACCCCGTGCAATACCCCCAGAGACTGATTTACCCTTTATTTTTTCCTCTCCCTTCTTTCGCTTATCGCTATACTTAGATTTGTTTGCCTTCCCTTTTTTTGCCTTTCCTTTCTTATCACACCGGAAGACCGGAAACACAGTTCATTGATGATACATTGTACAATGAAAAGAGACATGACCAGGCCGGACGATGAAGAAGTGCTACCTAGGTATACTAAAGGTCCAGGTCCTTGAGCCCGAGGACCACCTCGCTCAACTCCTCCATCACCTCCTGGTATTCGACTTCCAGAGCCTTGATGTTGGCACAAATCTGAAACAGTCAGGAATGAAGTAGGTTGAGTTGCTGAGCCAGCTGGTCCCACTGCTGCTGCACCGAGGTCTTGCCGACTACCTTCCTTGAGGCTTGGCGGCCCTTCCCCTTCTTACTCGTGACTGGCTCCTCTTCAGACTTCTCATCCAGCTCGACGGGAGAGAGCTGCCGCTTGCTCGAGCTCGCCTTGGCCAAAGCCCATACCGGTTGTCCACCTGTGAAGTCGGTCAGTAGTAGCTCATAGAGTGGAAACGGTGACTCACCCTTGTGCACCTAGGCCCCATGCTCCACCTCCATCCGCCACGGCCTGTGTCGCCCCTGTGCATGTCTACACCTGGTCTTGGTGCATTGACAGTTGGCACACACCACACTGGTCCCATATGCACATGTGTCTGTGCGGCCCGCATTCTTACAAGTGTCACATGCATTCTCTTGGCCGACATAATGGCCCGGTGGCCCCACCTTCCTCCTGGTTGGGCCGGCATCGCCACCAGTGTCTTCATCTTCAGGAGCTCACCCCCGCTAGCCCATGGTCAGTCCGAGCAACTGCAGAGGGACGATGCCACTTACCTTGCACACGGAGGATGCGACCGACCACGCTTCAGATGACACTCCGCTGCCGGTACCACTGCATGCTCGGTCTCCTCCATCTCCATTGCTGTGTCTTGAGCTCCGACAGGCGACTCCTCCAATGGCGGTAGCATACTTCTCCTCTTGGTCCACTCGTCCAGTACATGCTCCATGTCCACGATGATGGTGGCGACCTTGTCTTCTAGCTCAGTGTCAAGGCTGAGCTCATCTGCTGCACACCTGCTCGACTCCCAGGACTCCTGTGGGTAACATGTTAGCCAGGTCGACAACAGATGCTTGGATACGCACTATTCTGGACTGGAACGCCTCCATCCATTGGTTCTGCTCCTCTATTGGATTGTCCCTGTCATCTGGTACCACCCGAGCCATGGACTCTAGCACCTCAGTCTCGATCTTGAAAGCCCAGCGGGTTGCGTGGCGATGGGCGGTGCCAGTATCGGAGAGGTTGTGGTATTTGTCAAGGCGGGAGCGGAATTCCGACATGGTGGTAGATGGAGAAAGAGGGAAGCCTGAAGGAGCAACATGTGTCGGACTATATACCCCAAGTTCAAACTCCACATTGTCACCAGTCTGACGTGGCACAGTTACCTGACTGGGGACAGTCAGAAGCTGAGCCCCCAGCGGATGTAGAGATCAGTACATCTCTAGGTTGGTATCCAGGCTTCCCCCCTACTTCTGAGCCATCCTTATTGGGCCCCTTCCTATCTCGAGCTCCCTATCATATACCACCGATACCAGACTGTGCCGGCTTATTACGGACTATACCGGTTTTGTCCAGTAATTGTTACGCTTGACTCGGGTAGGGTCAAGCGTAGACTCGAAACGGCAAAGGTTACAGAGTCTTGAAGGACTTCTTCAAGAGGCAAGGATGCTGGGGGCTTCTGCAGCGACTCCTGGCAACTAGCAGTTGCTTTTAAGGAGTTTCAAGGGCAAGGGTTTTCGAAGGGAGCGTGCACTCAAAAGTAGCGCAGAGACTTAGAGAGATCCAGGGATAATCGAGTGGATTCAAGTTAGGGAAAAGTACAGGAGATGTCATTGGTTTAAGTAAGTGGAGACCCGGCACACGGACCATGCGGTGTACTTAGTGGAAAGACTAAGACGAATATAAAAGGGAAAGTGGTCTGTGCAATAGAAGGAGATAAGGCTGTGCAATCAGTCACGCATGAAGTAGGGAGACGTCCGTGGAAAGAAAGGTAAAAATAGGACCATGCGTGGCGCATAGTAAAGCAAGCCACGTTTAGGTGTAAGGCGTTCTAGGGGAACAGTGAGAAGAAAGTTAATAAGCAATGGTGAGTCAGGGGACGAGTGGCCTAAGGGGCGAAAGAAAAGAGCAATCGTAACAGTAATTACTCTTTCTGTTTGAACATTCACCTTCCTCTCTCCGGGGCTTTATTCCTTTCCTTTATAGCAGTAGTTATGTATTACATAGACCACACAGCAGACTTCACTGTCTCTCTTTTTCTTATCACCGAGCACTGGCTGGTCTTATCGGACTTACTGGTGACTCATTAGGCATACATACTTGAAGTGTTGGTGACGGTGTCAGCGCTGTTGCATCCGAGGAATTGTGGAATAGGTGAGGATGACAGCATTGTCATCATGTTGTCATGTTGTTGTTGTTGTTGTGTTGTTGTGAGGGTGGGCGCATTGTTGTCCTCATGTCGGAGACGAGGGTGCAGGTGTGGGTGGTCAGTGCAGAACACAGCGCTCATGTGCAAAGGTGAGTGCAAACACATGGCAAGGGCGATGGTGCAGGTGAGAGTGAGGGTGTGGGTGGTGCAGAGTATGCTGCACGCATACAAACACAACGCGAACGCAGAAAATGCGTTCACGTTAGTGTTTGCACACGAACGTGAGGGTTGGGCAAGGGCAAGGGTGAGTGGTAGTGATGGGTACTGCAGGCATGGGTACGGGTTTGTCACGGGTCACGAAATCATGACCCATACCTGTACCCGTGTGGGTAAGGGTACATACCCGCTGTGGGTTACCCGTACCCATGCTGTTCCCTATAACCGGATGCTTTTGGCACCGGAAAGACCGACCGGGGGCCGATGGTGCCGATAGAAAGTGAAGCAGTAACGTACTAACAATATAAACCGAGTAGTCCAGACGTGCTCAGCATAGTCCAGTATAA
This sequence comes from Boletus subparvulus, assembly GCA_038092515.1. Taxonomy (NCBI): domain Eukaryota; kingdom Fungi; phylum Basidiomycota; class Agaricomycetes; order Boletales; family Boletaceae; genus Boletus; species Boletus subparvulus. The sequence goes on along the minus strand of JBBPQL010000541.1, from coordinate 11,789 downwards.
ACTGAGACCGGTCTTAGGAACTAAAAGGGAGTTCGGAATGAAGGGATAACAGTAAGGCAGTCGGATGAAAGATAAAAGGGGTGGAATATACATAAGCACAGAGACATATGAGTCTCTACATCGTAAACCCCAGTTGCAGAACACACTGCTTCATGCGAAGGCCAAATTACGACAATACAAGCAATGGGCCTGTGCACAGGGACAAAGCAAGTTCACCCCCCACCCTAAAAAGCTTGAGGCATTGTCTGATATTATTTTACAGACCTCGAAAAGCGTGACTCACTTGCAAACATGCAAAAGCAAGTAACAGCCTTTATTTCAGATGGACTCAGTAAGTTCAAAGCTCTGGTAAATTGACACTGATTCCAATCCCTCACAAAATTAACAACAGGCAAAAAAAACATTGGCATAAATTATGACAACTATGAAGTATCTATTGTCAAAACATACAGCATTAAACTAGTTGGCTGGCTGCCCTCTGTCGCATTTACTTGCCCCTCTAAGATTGGCACTGTCAGAGACATGCGGAAGCTTTGCGATGCTCTTTGCATGGGACAGTGTTTCTGGAAATGTCTCAGTTCCAGTGAACGCACGTCGCTCGGCACTGGATTGGATGTGCATCATTCTGCCGGAGAACAAGTCAAGAAACCTCACAAGAAGCGCTCTGATGCTGGGAAATCCTGCAAGCACAATGCACCTAGTGACGTGACAGATAAGGAGAATCCACGAAAGAGGAAGGGAAACAACAGCGAGGCATCAGGTGCCCTGAGGAGCATTGAAGTCATTGGCGACACTGATGATCAGTAAACTGTATTCTAAGCTTGCATATTTCAGCCCATAGTCACGGTGTGCTTCACTTGAATTATGATACAAACAGCCCCAACTGTTCTCTCTATATATGTGAAGGTCGGACCGGAATTGCATTTTTGGTGCACATCCCGAGCTCGATGTGTGGGACAGCGAGTGCAGAGGGCAGCTCTTGCACCCCCCGATGATAGCTGATGTCACGCGATGTCATTGAGTCTGGTTGACCACACATGTGGTCGTGCCTGACATGCCAACCAGCCAACCAGCAATCAGTGCTGGAGTGTAGCTATTCTGTGGGTCTAAGGGCCCACTTTATTGCTGAATTATTGCCAGAGGCTGTATATTTCAAAATCCCCCTTGTATTAGAGCAGCTGACACTGGGTAAATACATCTCTAATTAGACAGTTGACATGGGATCCATAGGTGGTTTTACTATGTCCGCTTCAATCTCAGACCAAGTGTAGGCTAGTCCTTTCTCAAGCCTTTGAGCGGAGAAGGTTCCTGCTTTCTGTTTTATATGGGCGAGTACTGCTACTATGGCATCATAGGACTTTGGAGGGATGGCCGGCTGGTTGATGTTCAGCCAAGTTTTCATTTTTAACCACCATTCCTCAAGTGGTTGATCTCTCCATTGAAGTTGCCTGGATCAGCGAACACTTCTACTGTACATACTTTCTTGGAAGTCCCACTGGCTGGTGGTGCATCCAGGCCTCCTGGTATTGGTGTAGTTGCAATAAGGGCGGACACTTTCTGTAGCTCTTTCTCTAACATTAGAAAATAGGAGTTGATCACTTCGAACTGATCTTCCAAGAATTTGAACTGAGCATCAAGATCGGGTTGCTAATAAGGTCGGTCATGAACTGACTGAGGTTGAAGTTGCAGGGGTTGTAGCTAGCCATGGTGAAAGAGAAAGCTTAGATTAGATTACAAGCGAGTCAAGCAAGATATGTAGTGTCTAGACTAGAAAGAAATTTACTCTGTGTTCTCGAAGTTGCCAAGACCTGGGATCTCATCGTTAGTGTTTATCTCCACTGGTCTTGCTGTTCCTCTTCAACTGGTGACTCTTCAAGTTCCAGAATACTTGGGTGTGGGGTATGCTTCTTCAAACTGAGTATGGAAGTTCTGGGCAAAGAGACATTCTGCGATCTCTTTGATTTGGTTGATATTCACATAGTTGAACACCCAATCAATCCACTCAGCTGTATGGAGTTGGGGTTGGGTTTCTTGTTCGTTCCAATTGTCTATGTGGTTCCAATCATCTGCATGGTTCCAACCATTTTCATTTTCCCAATTTCCCAATTATCGTTGATCACCTTGTGGTGTTCCTCTGGTATAGTGTAGGTGATCTGAGAGGGGTCAGAAATGGCAAAGGAAATGGTTGTGTTGTTTCGCTAAAGGTCAATGTTGATTGGTTGACCTGCAGGTACTGCTCGGCAGATAAACAACGCAAGAAACAAGAGAATGACTGTGAACAACGCAAGAAACAAGAGAATGACTGTGAACAAGTAACAAAAGGCAATGAGGTACTGGTTCATATGGACTTACAGATGATACAAGTGGTTTGTTTCTTGAGACAGCACAATGTCTTCAAGATGCGATGATAAGGGAAATCAGGTGTGTAAGATTTACCCGATTTGTGTTTGGTAAGAGATGTGATGTGAGATTGGAAGCACTTTCTTTGATCCAATGTTAATCTCCAATGTTGATTAACTCGATCCAGATCTGGCTTGACAATAACTTGTTTGTTTCATCCTCAAGGATCACATGAGATCCTCGGACATATAGGGGCAGTGGACGTGGAGAAGGGTTATGTGGCCTAGGCATATGTATTGGGGCTTCAAAGTGGGGTACTCTGTGTAAACTAGGTACAATGCGGGTGGTGAAAAATATAGTCTTTGCGGTAACGTGCAGGTAATCTAAGAAGTTCTCTAGGTCGAAGAGGAGCAATGCAATTACGTAAAAAGGGGCAAGGAGGAGCGCCTCTGAACCAGCAGCGAGGAACAATATTAGGAAAAGGGTGATGGCTGGGCAGAACTCTCTCTTCGCAGTTAAGTCTCTCCTTGATTCTTGTTCTAGTCTCAAGGACTCTCTGCCAGATCTGTTGTCAATGTTCCTCTTCTGCTCTCTGCTGAATGCCAAGCTGTATTCCTTCTCTAATAAGATCCTCGACTTCTGATGGTAACAATTTTTGGCATAGAGTGTTATCAATAAGACCAATATGTGTCTCAGCACTTGATGAGGAGGGGACAAGGGTGGTGTCAGTAGTGACTCCGTGATTGTAGACTGGCCTCCAGTCAACAGATTGTGCTAGAGGAGTGGGTGATCTTATAATAGATGCTGGGTGGTAGGTGGAAACAGACAAATCGCCTCATCGGTAGGGTGAGAAGTGATGAGGGGGCGAGCGGGTATGGTAAGATAAGAGCCTGCTAGGAGGGCTCATTGAAGAACTCGTACTAGGGTATTGTAGACTAGGGAGCAGGCTTTGCTCTTCTCTCTTGATCTCCTCATCTGCAGATGTATGCAGGGGGACCACAATAGGGAACTCTTTCTTCTTGATAACGATATCCACTAGAGTAAGGTGATTAGCTGGGAGCCTCGTGTAATGATGGTGAAGGGGTCCTACTAGCAAGCAATAACTAGAAGTGGTTGAATAGCTGATCCAAAGGCTTGTTAGAAGTCTTGTCCTAATGAAATGACCAACACTCACTAAGAGTACTAGTAGTTCAAGTAGTGACAATAGAGGTGATCAGGTAGCTTCTAGAGACAATGGGAAATCTCCAAGAGGACAAGACTGAGATCCTCCTGGGGCTCTATTGAGGCTTTATATACTACACAGGGGTTTGGCTATGTGTACACTAGATCATACAATATACTATACTATATGAGTCATCCATGAGTCGTCCATAAGGATAACAGGTGCATCAGTACAGCCATGTAATGGAAAGGAAGCTAACCATGAGGGTAAGGTGAGATAGGCAGTGTGCATGTGTGAGTCATGAGGCAAACATGTGTGAGGCTGCACACCATGTGTGATTGGTGAGGTCAACATGAGGCGAACATATGGCACACTGCCATACACATGGTACCCATGAGGCAAGAGGGTCTGGACTGTGAGGGGACTTGACCATTTGGTGGTTTCGGGTGATAGGGGCTAATAGATAGGGGTTAAATGCGAAAGTCGCTCTAGAAAAGCTTGGTATTCTCAGTGAACATCATCTGGAGGTTTTTGGGAATTTCTTTCATAAAACAGATCCAATGCTGCTTTAGCATTCCCTAGATTACCCTTTGGTTTCCATGTATGATATGCTTCAGCATAACCTTTCCAGTGGACTAAATATTCCATATGTTAGCCCTTCTTTCAAATATCAACAATATGGTCTACCTTATATTCAATTTTTCTGTCCTTAGTGACTTTCACTGGACCAGGTCAGATAGATGTTTGTCCTTCTAGAGGTTCTTTGTACAGTTGAATATGAGAGATGTTTACTACCAGGGAGATGCACATTGTCTTTGGTAATGTAACCTGACTGCATTATCTCCTACAAGCTTTGTGACATCATATGGTCCTAGCCATTGTTCTGTAAGTTTCTTGGAGGCATGTGTGACTTTTATATTGTTGGTAGAAAGCCAGACTTTATTACCAATCTGATATTTAGGGGCAATTGATCTGTGTTTGTCTGCTTGTGCTTTCATCCATTCATGTGCTTTCTCTAGATTGGCTTTTGTTTGAGCTAAAGTGTTCTGCATTATAGTGGTAAACCTTTCTGCAGCAGGAGCCCATTCATGGACTATAGGACTGTGTCACTTCGAAAGGTGATTTCTGAGTAGAAGCTTGCTTCTTTGTATCATAGGAGAATTGCATTATTGACAGCCAATCAACCCATTTATGTTGTTTCTCTGCTGTGAAGAAATGAAGGTACTGTTGATGATCTCTATTTATCATCTCTGTTTGTCCATCTGTTTGTAGGTGAAATGCGGTGGAAAGCTTCAGTTGGATGCCTAGACATTTACATAAGTCCCTCATGATTTGTGATGCAAACTGTGGTCCTCAATCTGATACTATACTACTGGGAAGCCCATGGTTCTTCCATACATTTTGGAGATAGAGTCAGGCGGTGTCAAGAGCTGTGGTTGTCTTGTTGCAGGGAATAAACTCTACTTCCTTTGAGAAGCAATCAACAACTACTAGGATTGAGTCAAACCAATTTGACAGTGGTAAGTCAGTGGTAAAGTCTGCAGTGACTTCTGTCCATGGTATATCTGATAGTTCTAGGGGGTGAAGCTTTCCTGGTGGAGCGAGGTTAGATGGTTTCATTCGAGTACATCTTTCACATTGATTTGTGTATTCCTTGATGAATGTACTCATTCTGGGCCAAGTATAGCTTCTCTGAACAAGTTCCAATGTCTTTTCTCTACCAGAATGTCCTGCGATTGGAGTATCATGGTGTAGTTTGACAATATCTAGGTGCAATGCTTGATCATCAGGGATATAGATCTTTCCATATCTGTTATAGAAGACATGATATTTGAGTATGTATTGTTTCCATAATGGAATTAGCTCGGATTCTTTGAGATCAGAAAGGATATCCTTGATTGTGTCAATTGCAAAAGGCTTTACACAGATATATGGAATAGATTTCAAAGAAACCTTTTCACCAGTCGCAAGATTCGAAACTGTTTGACTCCTCCAATCCATATCAGCGCTAGATGTCAAAACATCATTCTTATTTAGAGAGTTAGATGAAGAAGTCTATATGGAACAGCCTGAAGGTTTTGTCCAAAAGGGTCAAGACAAGAAAGTTTGTTGCTTACACAAGGTCATTTATGGTTTGAAACAAGCCGCTTTACAATGGAACAAGTGAATTCCTACTTAACATGGATTCCCTCGTACTTTTGCCAATCCTGGTGTCTACATTCATTGCCACAACCAAAATCTTATTATCTTAGTCATCTATGTTGATGATGCGCTATTCATGGAATCTAATTGCTCCTACCTCAAACTCAAGAAACAAGAGGTCATGGAGAAATGGGAAAGTCATGATTTAGGAGAAGCAAAAGAGTATCTAGGCATGCAGATTACTAGGGATCAAGTTGAGAAGACTCTCAAACTTGACCAAATTCCCTATGCTGACCAAGTCATAAAGTGTTTCAAGCTTAACAATGCCAAGATTGCTCGCACCCCTCTTCCTTCTGGATATAATCCATTACCAAACACAACACAATCCACTTCTCATCTTTGTAGTCACTATCAATCCATCATTGGATCACTCCTTCACATCATGCTAGGAACACGTCCAGATATTGCACAAGCAGTTATCAAGATGTCACAATTCTCTTCCAATCCATCAGAAGCACATCTGCAGAAAGCACTTTATATTGTGTGGTATCTTGTTGGTACCAAGAATCTCTGCATCAAATATAATGGAGCCAGTAAAGCTGGTTTTGTGGCATACTCTGATACTAACTGGGCAGGTGATCATGAAACTCATAGATCAACCTCTGGATATGCCATCTTCTTAGGCAATGGTATTGTCTCTTGGATTTCAAGATGACAACGCAAGATTACGCTATCTTCCACAGAAGCAGAATATGTTGATATGACAGAAGTAGCTAAACAAATTTTGTGGATTCAGAATCTTCTATCCAAATTTAAGTTTAAACTTCCCACAGTACCACTTTATGTTGATAACCAAGGTGCAATATTCCTTGCTTCCAATCCAGCTCAAGAAGGATGCACCAAACACATAGAAATTCCAGAACATTATATCCGTGAATGTGTCCATGATGGGAAAAGCAAGTTATATTACATTCCCACCGGCGGACAGGTTGCAGATACCTTCATGAAGAATCTAACCTGGCAATGTTTTGAAGCTAATTGGAAGATGCTACAACTCATTCTCTATTCCATGATACAATGAATAGCAAGATGGAGTATTGAAGTTTAACTATATGGACTCACTTATTATAGTCTGACTATTGGATGAGTCACGACTGAGTCATGCTGATGAGTCACACCTATTGGTGATGAGTCATGCTCACTACTATTGAGTCACATATTGCTTCGCTCTTCATCACGTCAGCATGTGCTATATCTGACATACCCCTATTAGTGATACCATGATTATTCATCTTCACATGGTATCATATCACATCATCGTTGCATCTTATTGCATCATAGTCATGCCATAGCACATCATTATGGCTAATGGCTTACTTATACACTTCTTATAGCACTTTTATGCTCTTTATGGTATTTACATATATACAAGAATAAACAATCCTTTACATATAAATACCAGGGACTTACTCCCTCAAATATAAATTCTCTCGCACCCCAAAGTGTGATAAACAAGCACTGCCTTGCAAGTATCTTCAACAGTTAGTGAGTAGCCTTCTCTGTTAAGACCATGCAAACTCCTTGCAGGACCTCCAGAAACTCTGGAGTTGGTTAGAGTTGGTTGGGACTTGGCCTTATCTTATGTGCTATGCCCTTGCTGTTAGTCAGGTCCTGGAGAAGCAGAGCAGATTGGAGTAACTCAGAGACGTTGGTGGTGTTGATGAGCTCAAGGTAGATGATGACGATGATGATGAGGGTAACGTCGAAGTCTGAAGGCTGGATCAGGAGAGGGGACAGACAGAGTTGGACAGAAGGAGTTTATCTAAGTCGATATTCAGACTAGAGTACATGAGTGTAGGTACAGATTATATACTACTGGTAAATACTGCGGAGTCCTGAAGTGGAGCAGTGCTCCGAAGGCACGAGTCTACCATGCTGCGGAAACACAGGGTCAGAGTAGTCTAAGAGGCAAGAGGAACAGATGTAAGTACAGAGTTACAGGAACAGAATGGAGAGAGACTAAAGGAGATAGTATACTGGATACAAATGGAGACTACCAGGTTCAGAGGTACAGAGGTGCGGAAATGTCCTAGAGAACCGGAGTTGAACAAGGTAAAATCATGAATATGACTTCTCTCTCACTGGGTTGTCCCCTCCTGCTGTTGCCTCTGCACCATTTGAGATTTAGTACTCTCCAAACTGGATAGTTATACTCTTCCAGGGTCATCAAATAAGAGGAGAATGCAACTGGATGCCATTTCCCATTTTGTTCTATGGAAAGTACCACTCTAGTGGCAAAGTCTGAAGTATCTGGTTCAAGGCAAAAGACTCTGTCATTGTTGGGGTAAGTGATGATAGGGGCTGTGGTAAAACAGTGTTTCAAGGTGTCACATGCCATTTGTTGAGCCTCTTTCCATGCAAAGGGAGTGTTTTTCTTTGTAAGATCATTCAAAGGTCATGCAACTTGTGCATATCCCTCAATGAACCTTTGATAGAAGTTTGCCAATCCAAGAAAACTATGTACTCCTCTGACTGTTTTAGGTGTGGGCCATTCCTTAATGGCTTTTACCTTGGAATCATTCATTTTGACCCCTCTCTGGAGACTATTATACCAAGGAATTCTACCTCATTGACACTGAAAGTGCACTTCTCTGGTTTTGCAAAAAGATCATGTTCTTCAAGACGTTTTAGGACTTTCTTGACAATCCTCTCATGTTCCTGGATATTATCTGTCTTTGTATAGATCATGAGGTCATTGATGTAGATCATCATCACATCATCCATGTCCAAGAATATTTCATTCATCAATGTGGCTGGTGAGTTGCATAACCTGAAGTACATTACCACACGTTCAAAGAATCCACAATGACAAACGAAGGTAGCTTTCCATTCATTGCCTTCCTTGATGTGAACATTATTGTACCCCCACTGGAGATCTATCTTGGTAAACAATTTTGATTCCTTTAGTTGGTCAATAAGTTGAGAGATCAATGGGAGTGGGTAATTGTTCTTCACTGTATGTTTGTTCAGGTAGGGATAGTCCTATACCATATGCTTTTGCCCATCTTTCTTTGGCACAAAGAATACTGGGGAGGTTTGTTCTGACTTAGAAGGTCTGATGTATCCTTTCAATAGTTGATCATCAATGAAATCAGACACTTCTTTCTGTTCTTTGGGTGAAAGCAGTATTAGTCGTCCCTTCTTTGGTTTAAACATTTCCTTGAGATCTATGGCTTGGTCCCAAGGCTTCCTTATTGGCATTCTGTCAGATTCTTTCTTCAAGAACACTTTCAAGTACTGATGATATGTTCATGGTACTAGATCTGCTGGTTTTGAATCAGTTTTAGAGGCTGACTCCTCTTGTTTTAAGGCAAGAATGTGTGCTAGAGAATCTCGTTCTTCAGATTCGATTTGTTGAGCAAAAGGGTGTTTCCCTTTCAAGGTAGGGCATGTCCAAGGGCACTGAGTCATTTTGACTGTTCCTGTAGTCCAATCAATCTCAGGGTTATGGCATGAAAGCCATGTGTAACTAAGAATCATTTGATTCTTTCCCAAATTGGTCATTTCTGCTGTAACTTTCTTACAATGTTCCTGAAACTGGATTATGATTTCAGCACAATAAGTAATTGATCTGGTGGCATTTCATGTTCCATCAATGTTATATACCGGCACAGAATTAGATAGCGGGGTCAATGTGAGTCTCATTTTATCAGCATAAGCCTTGTCAATGTATATATGTAGCATTGGCTCTGCTATCAAGCAAGCCTTTAGTCTTTATGAAACATTGAATATAACAACTAGGGGAGATTTCTATGGTCAAGGTTATGTCTCAATTGCTAAAAGAGAAAATGCCAGCATTATCTGGGATTGAGCTAGAGGTGTGAGTATAAACAGAATTAAGTGCCAGTTTGGAGCCCTGGCCAAGTTCTAATTCAATTGGAGACCACACTTGACTATGATAATTTAGACTGTGGTACTCACTAGATACTTTGGCAACAGGAACACCTATACTGTTCAAGTTGCTTTGCCTTTTCCCTTATTTTTAGGGGTCTCATCCTCGGTTGCTCTAATTTTCCTGGATTTAGAGCAGGTCTTTTTGTGATCTCCTTAGGACCAAAATTGCATTCACAACATTTGATTGATGGTCTAAAACAGTCTTTACTGAGATGTCCATTTGCACCACAGTTGAAACATCTGGTAAAGCACTTTGCTTTACCCTTGGAGAAGGTGTCAATGTGTTCTTCATTTTCGCTTTCATCCTAACTTTCATTTACTGCACTAATGTCCATAGTGTTCGGATCAGGGGCTGGTCTTTGAAACTGGAAACAAGATGATGAACCAGCTATAGGGAAAAAGCCTGTTCTTCCTTTGTGGAGGAAGTTCATGGTCTCCATCATTTCTCTGATTGTTTGTACTGCTTCAAGGTAAGCATATACATCAGTACTAGATCTCTGTCCTTCTTGGATATTTGATCCTGGATTTTGGCATTCATGTTTTGCTCAAGGATGTCTATGGCATGAGAATGGCCAATTCCTGCATCCTTGAAGTACTTGGTGAATAGATCAACATAGTTGCATGATTAGGTGTTTCCTTGTTTAAACTTCCAGAGCCTCTGTCTGGCCCAATCTGGCCTTGCTGTTGGATGGTACTGTTTCACTATGTCCACTTCAAGTTCTGTCCAAGCGTGAAATGACCAAGACTCACTAAGAGTGCTAGTAGTTCAAGTAGTGACAATAGAGGGAGACTGATAGCTCCTAGAGACAATGGGAAATCTCCAAGAGGACAAGACTGAGGTCCTCCTGGCGCTCTATTGAGGCTTTATATACTCTATAGGGGTTTGGCTATGTGTATACTAGATCGTACAATATGCTATGCTACATGACTCATTCATGAGTCATCTATGAGGATAACAGACATATTAGTACAGCCATGTAATGGAAGGGAAGCTAACCATGAGGATAGGGTGAGGTAGATAATGCGCATGTGTGAGTCATGAGGCAAACATGTATGAGGCTGTGTGCCATGTGTGATTGGTGAGGCCAACATGAGGCCAACATGAGGCGCACTGCAATACACATCGTACCCATGAGGCAAGAGAGTCTGGACTGTGAGGGGACTTGACCATTTGGTGGTTTCGGGTGATAGGGGCTAATAGATAGGGGCTAAATGCGAAAGTTGCTCTAGAAAATCAGGAAAAATAGGGAGAACTCTGGGAAAATTCATATGGGTCTATAACAATGGTAGAGAGCACTCTGTTGAGGATTCAAGGTTGGAAGGCCTCTGTCCACAAATGCTTGCTGCTCCTGTCTGTCATATGCTCTCTGCTCATTGATAAGCTGGTTTCCCTCCTGATGTCCCAATTGCCATGTGGTCTGGGCATGGATGGATAGTCCTGCAAGCTCTTGCCATGGCTCCTGAGGTCTTGGGCTATGAGATACAAGCCATAATCATAATCTTGATCTTGGGTAGACTCAGGGTTATGGAGGGCATAAATGAGATAATGGTTGAGATCATTACAAAGATCGTTCTTAGATGTCTCTTGTAAGCAATCAGGATCCACAGGAGCACAATGGACCAGGATGATGACAAACAAACAGCACAATTGATAGCTCATAGTGAAATGAGTAGTCTCCTGAAGATACAACAACCAGTCCCTGTCATCCTGCAAGAGACCACATGCACAACAGGCCTCTTTGAAGGAATCTTGGAGATCACCATTGACAGTAACCTTAGTCTTGTCCTCTTGGAGATTTCCCATCGTCTCTAGGAGCTACCAGCCTACCTCTGTTGTCACTACTTGAACTACTAGCGCTTTTAGTGAGTGTTGGTTGTTTCAGCAAGTGGGTCTCAGCATAAATGACAATATTCTGCTGCTCTGGTAGATAGGCTGGAAGGCGATAAATGGCTAGCCACTGCATGTACATAGGAAACTCAAAGATGTTGTGACAGGCTTGTATAGAGGAGATATATCTGGCATCAAGGTGCATAGCAATGAATCTTATCATGACCTTCTGTCTGAATGGTAGCACAATTTGGACCCTTATATATGTACTTGTGAATGTACTTGATAGCCTTAATAGAGCCATAGATTTCCAGATTATTGTGACAGTCAAACTGCACCACCAGCTCCCTGAAATGGAGTACC
>JBBPQL010000540.1:0-22754 GCA_038092515.1 Boletus subparvulus | reverse complement strand
AGCCCCCACCTCGGGTGACTTGCAATTGACGAACGTATCAACTACACGAAGAAAATTTACGCTGACGTTTCCGATGTTACTCGGGACACCAGGAAAGCCATAACGATGGGCCATCGCAAGAGCAAGTACACGTTCACATCTCACGCCACTGAAGGAACCATGCTCTATGTACCAACGTATTCTAATCAAGTACGCTCCTACGCCAGATCCGACTCACACACCGACTTAAAGCCCCCAACAGTTCTTCTTATGGTCCTTCCAGTCGGCACGTTGACACGCTTTGGAGCAATACCGCGCTCGTTTGTACCGGCTGCAGGTCAGACCACCCTCTTCGCCACACGTCCGACATCGATATTCCACACCGACCGCATCCGTCTTGCCAACGTCGACATTTCGGTCATGCAATGGCGCCCCAGTAAGCGTAATGTCCTTCCGAGGCGTCCCCGTCCCAGAAACCGGGCTACCCACAGGCGCGTCCACCTCCTTCAAGTACGACACCGAGAACAAGGGGCTGAATGCTGCCCGTGTGAGGTATTGAGCGACCCCTTGGAATGCCTTTGGCAAGATCTCGGTGCCTACGCCCACGCCGCAGGTACACAGCGGGCTCACCCACGTTCCCCGGATCTATTCCCCGGGTCTCTGCTGCTCATGGTGCTTCGAAGTACGGTAAGCACACGTCGTCTTGTGCGGCCACGTCCGACAACGTTCAGTGAGGCGCGGGAGGAGGAGGGACCATGCCGCGGTTTCGTCCGCGTCGGTACCGATGTACCGGATCGCAGCGTCGTCTCTGGGTCTTTGGTCACGCAGCGCCGTCCCCATCGCCGCCCGCACAGCAAGTGTACCCGGCGCCACGAAAGCGTCCGCAACCACCGTGTGGGATCCAACGTCCAAACACATACGGGCAACGACGATATAAAGATATGGCACACCGCGGCGTGACGACGTGTCGCACAGCGCAAACACCTTTTCGGGTGCTGCGCCATCAGGTGCCGTGCCTGCTGCGGAGCGCAAAAGGATGTGCAGTGTTTGTTTGACATGTAGCAGCGTATCCGGGGTGGGTGTGGGTGTGGTGCTGTATATTTCTGGCGATTCTGGACGGGCACAGAGCGTACGCTCTTTCTCGAGCTCCGAGAACATGAGGCTGACGTGCAAGTTGCACCAATTGAGCTTCGACAGGTTTTTGGCAAGTTTGGACGTGGGGTACCCGTCGAGGTTGATGCGGTGAATGCTCCCCAGCGTCGGGGTGACGTCGTCGTCGGAGCACAAGGACAAGGGTGTGAATCTGTTCGAGAGATCGCGCTCGGGTCGGACGTCGAACGGAGCGAGAGGCGCGACGACCTGGACAAGGGATAAGGACAAGGCGTCAGCGTCCACAATGCAAAACGGGATGCCATGTCCCTATAATATAGGCATAAAAGTACTCACCTCGATATAGGACGACCGCCTCGCAACACGCAGTTTCGCACGCGCTACGTCGACGGGAAGTGGGAACTGAACAGCAAAAGTGTATGTCCCTACCCTCACGCACGCGTCGAGGCTTCGCGTCGACCCCGAACCGGAGTGCACCGTCGGGATTGTCTTCCTGTCTGCAAGGACCGCTCGTGCGCTTGGCTCCGTGATGTCGATGCGTACGGTGAATGACTGGACGGCAGAGAACATGTCGTTCATCTGGACGTGTACGTCTGCGCTCGTCTGGCGGAGCATAGTATCCGGGCTGCTAGTGGTATGCTCCGAGCATAAAGTCCCCGCCACGTTCTCCTGCCAGTGATCGGTCGCTGGTATAACCGTACCCGTACCCACACCCTTACCGGTGCTCGTGCTCGCGCTCGTGCCCACGACAGGAGTCCGTGCCAACACAAACACCCCCACCGGATCCGTCAACTGCGTCCTAAACACCGTCAAATTATACCCCAACCGATCCGCAAACTTGGCCGTCACCCCCACGGTCGCACGTAACGCCAAACCGACCGTGGCCCTCGGGTTCTGCGCAAAATCCATCACCGAGGTGGACGGGACCGAAAACGTGATGACCATCGGCGCCTTGGTCCGCCACGGAGGCTGCGTGCCCGTACTCGCGTCCGCGTCGCCTTCGACGACCACGCCTATCCGGTGTTCGCCCGTGCCAGAGACGTGCAGCGACCCAAATGTGGCCGAGGTGACGGCGAACCAGTTTTGGCGCGGTCCGTCGTGCATGTCGCATTGCAACACTGGGGTCCCGACGTCCTTAAAGTCGGGCTCGAGTATCGCGATAGCCTCGCGGGGGACGACGAGCACGAGCGTGACGACCTGCGGGATGTGTGACAGAGTCCAGTCGCGGAACGGCCCGAGGTTGCCCGAGGTGCCACCCTCATGGAGGCAGCAATGGAGGGCTGGGACGGACATCCACTGGGCGGTGTACACGCCGAGGAGATGGAGCTGACAACAGAGTTCTTGATACGCATGTTGTCCCATCATCAACCGCCCGTCTGCCAATACCAAGTCCTCAAACAGATCCATCGTGCGCCACCAGTCCGTCTGTACCCTGGTCTTCACGAAATGGGCCAACAGGGCAAAGGAGCGGCGGTTGTAGTGCAGGACGCCGGAGCGCTGCAGTGTCCGGAGCATACGCTCGGGCGACAGGAAGAGGAGTTGGAATCGCGACTCGACGTCCTCGTCGGAGAACATGTGGACATATACGCGAAAGAGGAAGGCTGCGAGGTCTTCGGGAGGGAAGAATAGACGCTGGGTGGTGTCGGGACATCGTAGGAACCGTGCTGTGCCCTGGGTCCTCCGAACCCAATCGCCTTCCAGGCCAACCGTTCGTGAAACTGTTTCGCGCCGTCACTCATCGTGAGGGTTTCGTGGACGTTGGAACGCGTCGTGAATTGCGATACAAACGTCAAGGGGACGATGCCCAAGGGGAGGGCCATGGTTGGGAGGTCGCCGCACACGTGCTCTAGGATTGCCTGTGAAGGATCGTCACCCGTTCTGAGAAGGCCTTCAGTATACAACGTCGCCGAAGGTGTCTTGCGCAAGAGCGGCGCGGTGACGACGAGGACATTGACAAGTCCCGTGTGATCCAAGAAATTTGACGTGTCGATCACGTCGAATGACAGTGGCGCTGACGACACCGCGCTACGGCCATAACAGTGATCATCGAGCGTGATGGTGGACAACCGACAAGCAGCGACGTTGTACGGTGTGACCGGGGACTGCGTCACCTCACAATACTTGAGTGCTTGACAGAACGTCAACGCATCGCCGGCGAACATTCGGATGACAAATGTGGGCGACGAGGGGTTGCAGTTCTTCAAACGCTTGCTAAGCGACGTACACCAGCGCGAAAACTGGTCCTTGGCGACTCGCACCACCTCGTGTGATGGGATGCTTTCGTGAAGCCGAGTGAATTTGCCCGAGGCGAATGCCTCTGCGAGATGGAACCCGCAGAGGGGATCGGTCCCGTAATGCACGGCGAACTTGTCCCCGTCGATAGAAAACGCAAAAGTGGGATTGACGTTCAGGCGTCGCTTCTGGCCTTGACCTCGGGCTTGCGCGCCGTCGTCGGTGGTCCCAGAAGACCAATAGCTGCTGAATTGGCGCGATACGACATCGCGCGCGTGTAATACAAGAGGTCCCGCGGAATGACCTGCAGTCGTAGTACCTCCAGAGCCTGTCCTTCGCGACATTTCTTTTATGCCATCGATAAAGCGCTGTTCAAATCGCTTTGCCTGCTTGGAAGACAAGGCGGCCATATCAAGGTACGTGGTCCAGACGCGCCGAAGCTCAGCAAGCGTCGCTGCATCGCAGGTAGTGAGGATATGGCCATATGGGCCAGCTCTCCAAGTCTCTGCGCTTTCCGCCAAAGGAACCAGCTTACGACACTGTTCGAAAAGTATCGAGAGGGAAGTCCGGTCGACAAACATGTGGTAGAATATGTTCCACAAGTTATCCAACCTGTCTAGCACGCCGTCGTCGGCGAGAAAGGTAAAGAGCAATGTGTTGCGCGCTATGACGTATCAGTGGGAACTCAAGAAACGAAAAGGGGAGATGACGGGCCTCGCCGAGTACAGCGACGTCTATGTCGCAACAAGTAATGTCAAACGTCCGCAGACCTACGGTGCGTCAGGTCCGGCAAATCATCGAGTTGAAACGATACATACGCGTCAACGGATTGGTCTCATTGGCATAAATGGTGTACAAGATATGTCTAGGATCCCCGCACGCGAGAAGCAGGATATCTGCCTTGCTTTCAGGGGACAGGTTCTCAGTCAAACGTACCGCGGATGTATTTCCAGCCGGGTAGAAAAAGGTAATGGTGGGCCAAAATAACAGATGGGACATTTCTGTACAACGGATGGGTACGTATGTCAGCGTCATCAAATCGGACGTAGTAAACACTCACTGGAGGAACGGAAACTGCGAAGGGCTGTACGGGGTTGTCGGCCTTGTGGGTGATTTTGAGAGAAAGGAATGACGAGTACAGTCGTAGCCAGCTGGACGGGCTTTAAGTAAGGCAAATGAACCACGGCCGAGGTGGTCGCACCCGCGGTCATCGTTACGGATTATTACATGGCTCGTGGAGAATCAGCTCAGAACGAGCCGCCGTCAACGCCACGGCCGCCAGATTCTAATGCTGTTGCAACGTGGGGAATATAGAAGTCGGGAAAAAAACGCCGCCCGCTTCGCACTCGTCTCCAAGCAAACTCAGAATCGAGGTGCAACCGTCACGTAGGCTATAGTTGGTGTAGTTGGTCAATAGTCGTCGGTCAACTTTAACCACATATCTTTCGACTTACTACTAGTACGCATTCGCCGGTAGTATGAGGTCAAGCGAGGCGGGGCTCCATCGAGAGTGGCCCGGGGCTTTTATCGCATGTCTGGATGTGCCTAGATTCGAAGTGATGGTCCGCCGTGGGCCTCCCGGCAGAGAGCGCGGACTCTCAGGTGGATGTACCTCGAGCTAGAAGAGAAGCGTTTCAAAAATGTCGCGTGCAAATCGACGTGTCTAAGCAATGCGGCAAAGAGTTCGAACTTGTGAACTGGAGTCGGTCCGAGTCCTTCCTGACGAAGTTACCAGTGGGCCGAGGTAAACATCACCGATGTTCACAAAAAGAGCCTTGTGATTTTTCTTTCCCCAAAACGAGACAAGGCATCAACCATGGAAGTTGCTTGAGATCTGGATCTGAGCTCATTTTGTGCAAATTCTGGCATCATCATTCAGTTGCTCGAACGAGATGGTTCCTTCCTCATCAAAACCATATCACGCAGACCAGATCAAAGTAAAACAAATACATAACCATTCTGTAAAATACTGAGATGTGCGTAAGAAGATGCAGCAAGCGTGGTGATACTTGTAACAGATCCCAATGCGTTCAAAATGACAGCAGTTTTCAACCAACATTAATCCGAATTAACCAACCCAATCAATCAATGTCCATAGTAGCTGCACCGCCGCCTGCCCCGCCACCGCGTCGACCCCGACCACCTCTCCTTCCGCCACGAGGATGCCACCGCTGGACTTCTGGTCGCGAGTTATTCTGTTGACTGTGCGCCTTGGGATCGGCCCCTGGCGGTGCGACAAGGACTGTGGCACGGGGATCCGAGTTCATGATTGAATCTGAGCGCATTTTTCTGTTCGCGGTAACGAATTTGAGCTCGCGGGTAATGATCCAAGAGGACTTACGATCCGGCATTGTCATCTGCGACCATCAATATGTCAACGCTCCCATTCTCGTTGACCAATTCCACACCACCAAGTCTTCCAAAAAGGCCGACGGATTGTACACCTACAATCACGACGCGGAGTATACGACCGTCAGCAGGTTGTTTGTCGAATTTGGCAACCGCAGCTGCAGCATGCGCGGCTTGCTTGAAGGTTAGTCGGACGACCACGTTGTCAGACGCTCGGTTGGTCACGAGGTCGGAAGCGATGATCGGGCCACACCGCCGGAAGATGGCCTGTCGGGCATCGGAAGGGGGCTGGGAAATGAGAATAGAGAAGACACACCTCGACATCGGCAGGGGTGGTGCCCTTGACGAGCCCATCGACCTCCACGACATTGCCGTTGGCGCTAGCGCTCGCCCCCTTGATGCTTATTCCACCCGCGGCGGTGGCGTCTCTGATTGCGCGTTGGACGAGAATGGAATCAGGTTTGCGAGGGGCTGCAGCAGAAGCGGACAGCCGAGCGGAGAGTGAGGGCTTGTCTGGGTCCTCGTACAAGTCGTGGGACCACTGTGCGTCTGAATCGCCTTTTGGTGGTCGGGGTGGACGGGCCTGAGAGCGAAGAAGCGCGCGTATGCGGAGGAGCCAAGGATGGACATTTTATTTTATTTTATTTTCAATGGACAGCCTTGGAGGATGCGAATCGTACGCACATAGGGCGAGTTTCGGTTTGCAGATTTTGGACGGACAGGGCCACCGTCGGTGGTGGTGGAAAGGCGGGCTAAGAGGGACATGATGATGGTTCGGGAAAGAAACGCAGCCACGGCGGTCACGACCTCAAGACCGCTGTGTGCGCTTGTTTGGCGGTGGCAGAAAACGAGGTCGAACGCTCTCAACTACTTACAGTGACACCAGACCACCAAAAGACGCCCTTTTCATTCTATCGAACCCCGTCACCGACCTGACAAGACATGGGTGGAGCTGGTGCGTCTTCTTTGGGCACTCGTTTTACCTGGTTCTTAGGTGCTGTGTCCTATTTCACCCAGGCTGGTTGTTTCTGTTCTCGGTCCTTATGGCCGCAGGACTGCTCTTCACGATGGTCTTTTTCGTACGTCGGAACTCGTCCAACTCAAAACGTGTTCTGACATGCAACACAGATCATCATGTTCTCTGACCTCGAATGCGACTACATCAATCCCATAGACCTCTGCAACAAGCTCAACCAGGTATTTCAGTGACAGGATGTCTTTGCTTCCGCGTGCTCACCACGTGTAACCCCTAGTTTGTTCTGCCAGAAAACATCGCTCACGCTTTTCTCACCATTCTTTTCTTACTCTCGGGTCAATGGGTTGCATTCTTGCTTAATCTCCCTCTCGTGCTCTATAACGCCAACAAGTATGTCTCATGATCACGTATTCATTCACGGCGTTCATATACTCTTACAGGATACGAAACAAGAACCACATGTACGACGCTACCGAAATCTTCCGCACGCTGTCTGGACACAAGAAGGAGAGCTTTATGAAACTCGGCTTCTACCTCCTTTCTTTCTTCTACTACCTCTACCGGTGTGTATCCCCCCTTTTCTCACTCCCACCTTCCGAGCTCACCTCCGAATTAGCATGATTGTCGCACTCATTTCGGAGAGCGAATAATCGTCTAGCTACTTCCCAAGACGCTCGGGACAGGTGTGCATGGGGAGGCTTGGGCTTGGCGTCCGACTTGCCAAAGAATGAGGTACATAGTTATCAAATCTGCGGTAGACGTGACTTCGGAGCGAGGGGTTTCCCATGTTGTATATCGTCTCGTTGGGTGCTATGATCTTTGATTCTCTGCTCACATTGGCTGGGTCTGGCCTGGAACGTTCTGTGACCTACACGTGCACCAACTTGTTGGCTTTGTTTCCGGCGCACTGACTGCTGCCACTGTGGCATCGGTGCCAGATTCCGGAGATTCCGGAGATTCCGGTCAACAAGCAGGTTTCTCTCCCTGACCGTGGGCTGGCAAACAACACCGCAGCTATTTCGTCAGGAAGTAACCCTTATCAATTTTGAAAGTTGTCACCAAGTTGACCACGTCGGTTGTCATTGAGTGACTAGTCGCTGATGGTAACCTCGCCGATACCACCTGCCACGAAGCGCACACTTTACTATAGTATCTTTAGTAGTGAGTCGTAGGAACCTTTTTGGCTGGCGGGGTACTAATGTGTAGTCGCAAACGTACTGCCAGTGGAGGCCGATAGTTGTAGCCTACCGAGCCACGCGACGGATCTTCGTATGATTGAAACGACTATCTTCTAATTCCAACAGCCCTTCGGGCACCCCTGGACCTCTAGCAGGAGGCGGAGTTCACTTCGAACCGCATCTTTGTTGCATATCCGAGTTTTCTCTGATCCGGCACGACAACTAACGACGACGGACATTGACTAGAAGAAAATGACATTGTTGTTGATTCGTAGTGGTTACACAGCTACTTTGAAGAACCAAAAATTAATTGGGGGAGAGGGGCCAAGGGAGCGAGGGCAGATCTGGGCAGATACAGAATACCGACAAGAGGCATCTACAAGAAAACCCCTGGAAGGCGTGAGAAACAACATCGGAATGCCGGGCCTGTACGAGCGGTGGATGCCGGACATCTTTGTTTTTCGACCTGTCCAGGAATCTCGAAGTATTAGGTCTGGCTTAGGGAGACTAGCGACGGATGAACAAAAGACAAGATTAATCAACTGCACGAATGCCCTTTGGCGGCACGTCGATGTTTGGAGTGCAATCGATCAATCCACTAGCCTATACTACATCCCTCACGTTGCGAGGCTGTTGCACGCCACAGAATAATCCGTCAGCGACGACTCCGAGGATTCGGAGCGAGATGAGAATAGTCCACTTCGGCGATCCGTGAAAGCCGCAAGCATTGACCCCAAGCTGTTGGAGATTGAATGGGACCGGATCCCTATGCCCAAGCAAACGACGCACTGAACGAGTAGTACCAGCACCATGTCCGATTTCGAACTCAACTTCTTAAGTTCAAGGATTCAAATGTGTGGTCAAGGTTGAAACACAAGGGCGCGAAAGACGCTTCAAGTCGTCGAGCAGCGCGCGCTTATCTAGTCTGGGGCCGCCGCGATTACCTCGCCGTCGTCAACGTTTTGAGTTCGCGTGCGCTCCTACAGCATTCGCCGTCCGCTAACTATCAACTATCAAGGTTTCGATCGAATCGTCAGCATCATTGTCGCGCACTCCACTTTTTTTGCAGTAACTGAGTAAGGATTGATGAGTCGCAGGGTCCGTCACGTCAAGTGTGACAACGAATTTATGTTGCGCTCCTCAGACAATCCAGAATCCGACTCGTTGAAGGGGCGAATGCCGCACGTTGGAAGTCTATGCCGGTCAGGACCGGTGTTTACGACCCTCGTCAGGGACCGCCAAGCCACCGTCCTACACGAGGTTGGGGATGTGGAGAAAGCTGTGCGATGGGCAATGGAACAGAAGCTTCAGCCGTAAGCAAGAGGCGGCGGGGAAGGCGGAAAACCTTGCGATGGGTTCAAAGGGTTACATTGGATTTGGATGTTGTGCATCGGCAATACCCGAAGTTGCCAGCATCTGATTTGGTGGCGTCGATCTACTCCACGACCTGCGCGGTCCTTGCCGAAAGCCAGGATCTCAGATTGGTCGGTTCATGAATGAACTCACAAGGGCATGTTGTCTGGCCACACAGTGATCACGCTTTGCAGGCTCAACGGACTCGATGATGACATGGCATAGAAACACAAGATTCTCGGTAAGAGCCTATCAGCAGTTCATCTCAGCGCGCGGGTACATCATGATAGCGGTGACAGATTTCCGAAAAGATACATCCGATCAAGTGCTGTGTGGTCATGTCGCTTAGGTTGGTTCTTCTACCCTGCGTGTGCAGCACCTAATAACGAATATTCTGTGGTGAGTACCCTTTTTCTGAGTGCAGAACAGACACTGACCGTAACACGTCAACGATGCGGTATGTATTGCTAACCCTCTGGGTCGTGTGTACGATTTTCCGCAATTGAGACACCTAAATCGCACACCCAGATGGGTAGATTGGATGTGCCTTGGGATACTCATCCACTGCGTGGTACGGGAACACCCCACCCACGGGCATTGGACGGCCTCTCGCTGCGCGTGTCTATGACCATGCGCACGAAGGTGCAATTTGATGGACTTGGTTGAACCATCCAGGGGCAGAGCGCAATGCAAGCCACCAGCGAGTCCACAGGTAGATGCTGGAATAACAGCAGGAAGGCCTTCCATCGCCGCCTCATGTGCAGGCACGTCCTGCGAGTTGTTGTTCTCATGAGAGGATTCATGCGGGTTGCCTGACGGGGGAGTCAACAGGACATCGTTGATGAATCTCAGTCCTTACTGGTTGCAACCAGTCCCCCGACATGTGGAGGAACGGACCAGTCAATATCAGACCCCCAAGCGGGAATCACTGAGTGGGTCTGCGAGTGGTCTGCCTCGGAAATGGAATCTGTGTTCAATGGTGTATCGAGGATAGATTCGGACATATTGGATTCTCGAGTGTCCAGGACCTTGCACGCAATGCTCTCTTATATGGTTCCAAATGGCCACTGCGAGCCAGAGTCCGCAGCGCCTTGTCCGTTTGTCCGTTTGTCCGTTTTAATTTTAAAAGGTTCCATTTATTGACCCCCACAGAGGCGTGGGCTATGTAGTCTCGTAGCGTAACTATGTGTCCGTCCCGTCCCAGCTCCGGCACACGCCGGTGCGATGTATGTCCACAGCTTGCCACCGAGTTAATAATTGGACCATATGTCGAGCAGCACCCCAAAAAGTGTGTAAGTTCAGCACTGGTTCTTTTATTACTAAAGATCAAGGAGCAAGTACCGGCACACCGGCCCGGATTTGCAGAACAGCGTCTAAGGGATCCCACAAAGTGTCTTACAGCATAGATCTATCGACGGGGCGTGAACGTGAAACAATGGAAAACGCCTTCCTAAAAAAGGCAAGTCCGTTGACACTTCTCTAACTTGACTACATACTATATGTTACGGAGCGAACGCCGGCGGTTCGCTGCCTGTTATCCAACCTATGCAGCTGTACCGCACACACCCTCTCTGCTTTTAATGGAAAAGGCCTTCTAAAAAGGTAACCTACAACTATAGTCGGACTGCCTCAGCACTGCCGTTTGCTATGAGTGAGTGCACGTGCATGTTGGATAGGCACGGCGCAAGCCTCTTGCCGCCTGTGTCCACTAGCCCTCTACTCCACCTCATCCACCACTTTCGCCGCCGCCCGCCGTTGATCACTTTCGGATCGCGTCTGTCTTTGTTTCTTGCGTGCTCTGTCTTGGGTGATATGGGCTCCACTCTATCGTCGATCTGATTAGCTTTCCCCCTGCCATCCCTCTCTCGCCACCTGCCCCGTTTACCCCTGCCTCTCACCATCTTGCCTTTTTCTTTCCCCCGTCGTCGTCCGTACCTCGAAGCTCCCCGCTTTCACATGTATCGCTCCAATCGCCTGAATTCTGCTCTATTTCGTCAGGCCGCATCAACCAGCCCTACTCCACCAACAGCCTTTCACTGTCCCCGCTTCGTCATTGCCCCAATCGTATTGTCTTCTAGCCTCCATTGTTCTATTGCTTGGACCGATCATGGTGAACGCAAGTAAGTACGCGTCTGACGCTCTAATTGTTCTTCGCACTCGGCCCGTTGTTCATGTGTGCGATTGATCGCTCGCCCATGTCGCTCAACTATGTTCGCCATTCTCTGAGCTTATCTAGGACCCACATGCATAAGGGGGAAAGAGAGAGTTCTGGCTCGAGCAATCGTTGCGTGACTTGTGGACAACCGTGGTCGAACCGATCGTCACCGTCCTCCAAGATGATGTTCAGCCACCCTTGGGCTCGTGAATCTGATGGTTCAAAATTCACTATTCTCCCGTTGGATGCTGAGGACCGTATCGAAACGACAAGAATGTCATGGATATCTACATCTCTTCATACGCACCCTCTCTCACCTGGACGCATTTGGAATCACGAACATGATTTCGTTTGCCAGCCGTGGGTCAAGCCCGGCCGAGTGCAGATGCCCAGACGTGTTATTTGGGAACTGTCACGGACGGTGCGGCTACTATCGACGGATTCCGTTGCGAGCACCGTCGTTGGGCCCACCTCGCCTGCCACGGGTGCACGAAACGCCACACGGAGCCGTCTGAGTCATGGTTCGCGATGGGAGGACGAACCGCTCACGCTCATGCACATCATCCAGGAACGCTACACGCATTCCGAATTTGCATTCTTGTCTGCGCGCCATACGGCCGCGCACTCCAGACGAGGTGACCATCTGACAGTCGGGATGCAGTTTTCTGGATTCAATGGGATGATTGGGACGTTGTGGAGGGTAGACGATTCGATTGCGCACGAGGTAGTCACCCGTTTTTACCAGGGGTTGTTCAACACAGATCATCATGTTCTCTGACCTCGAATGCGACTACATCAATCCCATAGACCTCTGCAACAAGCTCAACCAGGTAATTTAATGACGGGATGTCTTTACCTCCGTGTGCTCACCACGCACCCAGTCTGTCCTTCCAGAAAACATCGCTCACGCTTTTCTCGTCATTCTTTTCCTACTATCGGGTTAATGGGTCGCATTCTTACTCTATCTTCCTCTCTCGTGTTCTATATTGATATTATGCCCAGAAGTATGTCTCTTGATCGCGTGTTCATCCACGACGTTCATAAACACTTGAACAGGATATGAAACGAGAACCACATGTACGACGCTACCGAAATCTTCCGCACGCTGTCTGGACACAAGAAGGAGAGCTTTATGAAACTCGGCTTCTACCTCTTGTCTTGCTTCTACTACCTCTACCGGTGTATATCCCCCCTTCCACTCCCCCCTTCCGAGCTCACCTCCGAATTAGCATGATTGTCGTACTCATTTCGGAGAGCGAATGATTGTCCAGCTACTTCCCCAAACGCTCGGGACAGGTGCGCATGGGCTCGGGCTTTGCGTCCGACTTGCCAAGGAGTGAGGTACATAGACATCTAATCTGCGGTAGACGTGGGCTGCCTGGATATACTTACATGAGGAGCTTCGGTGGAGCGAGGGGGTTTCCCATGCTGTATATCCTCTCGCTGGGTGGTATGACCTTTGATTCTCTGCTCACATTGGCTGCAAAAAGTCACGGAATTGAACTTTACGAGCATCTGGATAGTCCGCGTGTCCGAACCACGTCCACGGCACAGGTCCATGCCGCGACCAATTCTGGGCGGAGATTCAACCAATCGAAAGAAGCCGTTGCGGATCCCGCCCTCCCCCCCTTGGCCCGCCCTTTCCCTGGCCACGTACGCTCACACTTTCCTGCCGGCCAATCGTCCCCACACTCTGGCAAGCAAACGCTCCGCGCACAGCGACACACTCACTATCACCACAAGCAACTCCACTGCCTCCCCCTATACCCATACCCGATCGGTCGTTGTCGCCTGTGCCTCCCAAATGCTCCCAGGCAACACCCCCGCCCTGATCAATACCCGGGCGCGTCCCACATCAGCGCAACTAACCCGCCTACCTGAGGCTCCTATAGGTGGATGCAAAACCACGTCGTGATTATCTCGTCGTCGACGTTTCGGTCATTTTCTCGTTTACAGTATTCGCCATCCGAGGTTTCGATCGAGTCGTCAGCATCAGCGTCGAGAATTCCAATGATATGCAATAAGGATTTTGAGCATTAACAATTGAAAGATCGTTCATCTCATCATAACTTGACAACAGACAAATTGAGACAACAGAACAAAACCTCCGATCAAGCACTGTGGCTCGTGACTATGTCGCTTACTGGTTGGTCACGGTTCCCCTCTATATTCTAAGCTCCCGCATGTGTAGCGCCTAAATAACATTCAGTGGTGAGTGCGTTTTTCTTGAATGCAGAACAGATACTGACCGTAACACGTCAACGATAGGGTATGCTTTGCTAACCCTCTGCGTCGTGTGTACGATTTGCCGCAATTGAGACACCTAAATCGCACACCGAGATGGGCGGATTGGATATGCCTCGGGATACTCATCCACTGCAAGGTACGGGAACACCCCACCCACGGGCATTGGACGGCCTCTCGCTGTGGGTGGCTATGACCATGCATACGAAGGTGCAATTTGATGGATTTGGCTGAACCACCCAGCGGCAGAGCGCAATGCAAGCCACCAGCGAGTCCGCAGGTAGGTGCTGAAATGGCAGCAAGAACGCCTTCCATTGCCACCTCATTTGCAGGTGCGTCCTGCGGGGCATTGTTTTCATGAGAAGATCCGCCTGACGGGGGAGTCAACATGACATCGTTGATGAAACCCAGCCCTTACTAGTTGCAACTTGTCCCCCGACATGTGGAGGAACGGACGAGTCAATATCAGACCCCCAAGTGGGAATCATTGAGTTGATCCACAAGGGATTTGCCTGGTCTGTCTCGGGGATGGGATATGTGTTCAACGGTGGATTGGGGATAGAGGAGAACATGTTGAATGTCCCTCTTAAATATTCATACGTAGTACCGAGTGACTTGTGAGCACCGCACCGCTCGTCACTAAATGGAGCTTAGACGTCGAGAAGACCGGGAACCTCCACCAAGTACTGCTGTGTGGCAGTCCAGTGCAGCTTGGCCAGACTGCGCTCGATAAACTCTACTTTGTCAAGCCATCACCTTCTCTAGAAAACTATAGCATGTAGATTCATGATTTATCGGAGATTAAGACCTTACCAAGTACATATGTATTAGTACGATAGTGTCGTATTACAAAGGACGATCTTGCTCTTGGTAGTATAAAAATAGGATGGAGCTCTTCACCCCCCTTTAGCCGAGCTCTTGGCTTGTTGGCAGGGTGCCAGGTACCACATCTTACCGAGCAAATGATTTAAATGATTTAAAATGAGCACACCCTGGAATCACACTCCACAGAAGGGGGGGGGGGGCATTTAGGCACTCCATACATGTGCGCGCCAATTTGATAGCTACCTATAGGCTATGGCTACTCAAGTACTCAATCCCGGGCTTCTGGAATAAAAAAGTAAGCAGCACATGTAGGCAACGTCATCACGGTTTGTAGTCACACAATGGCGCTGTTTACCAGCATCTGCAAAGCAGACGAGTAACGTGCTTGACGACTCTACCACCGGCCATTTGAGAGCACAGACACAATTGGAGGACAGGGTGCGAGATTCGGGGTCGCCGCTGCGCTAAAATAGGCTAAAATAGAACTCCTTAGACTCTCATTGGCCGGTAGGTCATGCAAGCCGCGTCCCACAAATGTTCTTTGTGGCGTTCGAAGCTTCGCTGTCGTAGTGTTCTTCATTAAAGAGCCCGCCCTGGGCCCCTCTCCCTTGATTTTACTGCATGAACAATTCCCACCACACCGTAACAGCATCGGTTCTAGTTAATGTCTCTTGACCCATTATCTCCCATCATGCATCATCTTGTTACGTGTCCCAATTTCTCCCCTTTTCAATCTTTACAAATTACAAAGTTTCATCTCTGCGAATTACTTTTAAAACTCCACCCATCACCACTACGGATGGAACCGAGACTACTTCCAGCCTCAATCAAAACCCATACTCTCCCTATGATAAGCCGTTATGGGTTATTACAGACTCGACTATAGTACTTCGTCGAATCCCTGCAACCTTCAAGCGGGCGAACAAGTCGATTACGATGAATGATCGAACGGCGACACGGCCTCTAGCAGTGGGCATTCTGGTCCAACAAACGTTCGTGCTCGGTGGTCATATAATGAAAAAAAAAAAACATATCATCCGAGGTGTGTCACAATCGAAATGAGATAAGTAGTAGCTGTTCCTGTCGTTGTGGCATGACGCTGTATGGGCACCCCATTATTAAACAAGTTGGCAACAGCCTATCCAGCAGCCTCGTGTCCTCGCATTGCCGTTTTCATTTGTCTTTCGTTATCCGATAAAGATTGACCAACTTGAATTCTCGAACCGGCCGTTTTAGGACGGGGTTCCCCGTTGCTTCCGCATCCTAAAAATAATCCCCATGGTAGACCAAAACGTCTCATGCCGAGACTACGTTTCCCCTTTGATCTAGCCATTTTGGATATCACACTTTTGTTCATGTACATGCTCGGCCGAGCCTTGGCCCGAACGCACTACGCCGGGCCCGGCACTCAACATCCGTCGCATCCTGTCGGTCGGCCATCTCATGACTGTCTCATGAACCGTGTTGCGCCTCCACCCGGGTGTTGCCCACACCACACCCATGTCGAAAACAACAATGAGCCTACACCACAACAGTTTCGACGATGATGACAACATGTTATTGTGCACCCACACCCCAGCTCTACGATTTTGCTTGCATCGCGCACGAAAATGCTCGTTGCCGGGATCCGGGAACGAGCGATGGCGTTTTGAGTTCGGAGGCCTGATCCCGCGATGGCACAGTTTGCGTCACGATCAGGGTTGTATTATATCTCCGGAGCTAAAAAGGGGATCTGGCATCTCCACACCCGGATCTGGACACCATGCCGGTATGTTACTTACCTGGTTGAACGTAAACTGAGATATGGCGAGTGTGATCAGACATATGCTATAGATCGTGCGACTTCCCGACTCGTTGCCAACGCGCGGCACGAAGTGCGGATCGATATGCATCATGATCAACCCAATCGCCTGCGCACAACGCAACATTGAAGATCGGAAATACGCACCAGCCTCCCTCGCCCAGACGATCATTGGGCCAGATACGAGGAGATTAGTAGGTGGAGTGCCCGGCACCCACCACGAGACTGCAGAGGACGAGGACGGCAATACCCCGCCGACATCGCTACTACCGTACCAGAGTTGTACCAGAGTAATATAATTAAAGGCAACTGCCTGAGGGTGCTTCGCCCCATACGAATCCTATACACGCGGGGTTCAACCGGTCTCTTGTGCAAGCAAGGCCGCTTGCCCAAGTTATGTAATCAACTGCCTTTGGCGGCACTAACACTTCAGCGATGCGGTATGCATTGCTAACCCTCTGGGTCGTGTGTACGGTTTGCCGCAATTGAGACACCTAAATCGCACACCGAGATGGGTGGATTGGATATGCCTCGGGATCCTCATCCACTGCAAGGTACGTACACACCCCACCCACAGCCTGAGGCATTGGAATTTGGACGGCCTGTCGCGCGGGTGGCTATGACCATACATACGAAGGTGCAATTTGATGGACTTGGCTGAACCAGAGCGCAATGCGGGCCGCCAGCGAGTCCGCAGGTAGATGCTGGCACAGCAGGAAAGCCTTCCATCGCCACCTCATGCGTGTACTCAATCATGATACCAAGTGGCTCGTGAACGATGCTGCGAGCACCACACCACTTGTCACTAAACGAATCAAAACGGGGCTTAGACGTCGAGAAGACTTGGATCCAGACCAAGCACTTTTCCGTGCGGCAGACCGCAGCCAGGCTCGATGTCACACAGCGACTCAAGTCTAAAAAAGCATAGCACCCACATCGGAGATTAAGGCTCTACTAAGTACATGTGTGTTACGATGAAACCTAGTGTCGTGCGACAAAGGACAAAGTTCTTGATGGCATCATAAAAACAGGATGGAGTTCTTCTTCACCCCATTCTAAGTAAGCGAGCACCAGGTCTAGACCAGAAAAAATTCCGCCATCTTACAGAGCAAGTAAATTAGGTCACCATAGCGGCATCCGGATCAACACGCATGCACTGCACAGAACCGGAGAGGATCGGATCGATAAGCGTTTTGAAATGTCCTGACAATATCTCAGTGATCGGCTGACGTCAGGCAGTGCACTTCAGCAGCGCGTCCCCTTTTGGCCAATTTTGGGTGCAAGCTTGAGCCACATGTGTTTTCGCCCAGACTCTCTTCGCTCCGCGTGCCACCGCCAGCCCTGCATTTTCTCTCGGACCTCCTTTGTCATGCACCGTTCTCGCCCATAATATCCTCCCCGCTTAGCCCCCTCGCCAGGCTGTCGTATCGCAAACCCTTCCATGTACTTTTCCCCCGCTTTCCTCCCCGCTCCTGATCACTGCATCTTGCTTCTGCCTTCTGTATCCACTAACTTTCCCTCTGCTCCACAACGTCCAGTCTCGCCTCACCTAATTCACCACATTCG
Source organism: Boletus subparvulus (assembly GCA_038092515.1). Classification (NCBI taxonomy): domain Eukaryota; kingdom Fungi; phylum Basidiomycota; class Agaricomycetes; order Boletales; family Boletaceae; genus Boletus; species Boletus subparvulus. The sequence continues at coordinate 4,986 of JBBPQL010000540.1, read as the reverse complement.
CTGTCCTCGTACGCCGTACGCCATTCGTCACTTTCCGATCTGTCTGTCTTTGTTTCTGCCGTGCTCTGTCCTGTTACCTGTGGGTTTTGTGGGTTCCACTTTATCGTCGATCTTTTATCTGACTAGCTTTCCCCCTGCCAGTCTCGTCAGAGCGCCTCTGCTCCATTGCTCCAACCTCTTGCCATCTTATCCTTTGCTTTCCCCCATCGTCATCTGTACCTTGAATCTCCCCACTTTTACCTGTATCGCCCAAATCGCCTGAACTCCTCCCACCTCACCAGCCCAGCTCTACCACCTCACCACCTCGTCATTTCCCCAGTCGTATTACCTTCTAGCCTCCCTTGTTCTATTGCTTGGACCTGTGATCATCGTGAACGCAAGCAAGTACACCTCCGACAGGCTCGAATCGTTCTTCGCACTCGGTCGCCTAATCACGTGCGCCTGGATTGTCGCTCGGTGATGTGGCTCAACTATGTCCACAATTCTCTGAGCTTATCCGGGACCTCCATGCATACGGGAGAAACAGAGAGCTCTGGGTCAAGCGATTGATGCGTGATTTGTGGACGACCATGGAAACCAATCATCACCGTCCTCCGAGATGGGGTTCAGCCACCCTTGGGCTCGCAAATCTGGTGGTTGTCCGACGTCAAAACTCACTATTCTCAGGTTGCATAGTGCAAGACCGTATCGAAATGACAAGAATGTCATGGATATCTACGTCTCTTCATACGCACCCTCTCTCGCCTCTCATTCGTGCGGATGACCTTGGAATCGCGAACGTGATTCGTTTGCAAGCCGTGGGTCAAGCCCGGCCGAGTGCGAGAGGTAGAGCGCGAAGTCCACAGGATTCAGAACCGAGACGAGTGTGCCCCCCCCGACGTGTTATTCGAGAATTGTCACGGACGACATGGCTACTATCGACGGAAGCCGTTTCGCATTTCGAGTACCATCGTTGGGTCCAGCTCGCCTGCCACGGGTGCACAAAACGCCACACGGAGCTGTTCGAGTCGTGATTCGCGATAAGAAGAGGGTACTCATGCACATCATCCAAGAACGCTATACGCATTCCGAATTTGCGTTCTTGTCTGCGCACCATACGGCCGCGCACTCCAGATGAGGTGTACTATCTCGCAGCCGGGATGCAGTTTACTGGATTCCATAGGATGTTTGGGACGTTGTGGAGGGTAGACGATTCGATCGCGCACGAGGTAGTCACCCGTTTTTACAGGGGTTTTTCCGACACAGATCATCATGTTCTCTGACCTCGAATGCGACTACATCAATCCCATAGACCCCTGCAACAAGCTCAACCAGGTAATTCAATGACGTGATGTCTTTACCTCCGTGTGCTCACCACGTACCTAGTTTGTCCTGCCAGAAAACATCGCTCACGCTTTTCTCGCCGTTCTTTTCTTACTCTTGGGTCAATGGGTCGCATTCTTGCTCAATCCTCCCTATCGTGCTGTATAGTGCCAATAACTATATCGCTTGATCACGTGTTCATCCACGGCGTTCATAAACACTTGAACAGTATACGAAACAAGAATCACATGTACGACGCTACTGAAATCTTCCGCACACTGTCTGGACACAAGAAGGAGAGCTTTATGAAACTCGGCTTCTACCTCTTGTTCTTGTTCTACTACATCTACTGGTGTGTATCCCCCCTTTCTCGCTCCCACCTTCCGAGCTCATCTCCAAATTAGTATGATTGTCGCACTCATTTCGGAGAGCTAATGATCGTCCAGCTACTTCCCCAAACCCTCGCGACGGGTATGCATGGCGAGGCTCGGGCTTGGCGCCGTACTTGCCAAGGAGTGAGGTACATAGACATCTAATCTGCGGTAGACGTGGGCTACCTGGATATACATGAGGAGCTTCGGTGGAGCGAGGGGGTCTCCCATGCTGTATATCGTCTCGTTGGGTGATATGATCTTCGATTCTCTGCTCGCTTGGCTGGGTCTGGCCCAGAACGTTCCCTGACCTACGTGTGCACCAACTTGTTACTGGAGCAAGGCTTTGCTTCTGGCCCACTGACTGCTGCCACTTTAATCTCAGAGTACTGGTCACCAGACTAGATAAGCGCTGCTCGACGACTTGAAGTGTCTTTCGCGCCCTTGTGTTGAACCTTGACCGCGCAGGTTTGAATCCTTGAATTTGAGGAATTGAGTTCGAAATCGTACATGGTGTCGGGACTCGGTACTCGTTCGGTGCGTCGTTCGCTTGAGCATAGGGAAGGTCATTCAATTCAGATGGCAGCCCATTCAATCTCTGGTAACAGCTTGTGATCGCAAGGCCTGTTTGCTTTCATGGATCGCCGATTCTAAACTCGCTCCGAATCCTCGGAGTCGTTGCTGACTGATTGTCCTGTAGCGCGCAACAGCCTTCAAGTTGCAACCTGTGGCATGTATAGGGCCAATGGATCGCACTCCAACTTAAGCATCGATGCGCCACCGAAGGGCATTCGTCGCGGAGTTGGGCCAACTAAATTGTTCATCCGTCCCGTGATTCGGTAGGTGCAACTATTGGCCTCCACAATGATGGCAGTACGTTTGTGACTACACTGATCAGTGCTTCGCCAGCCAAAAGGGATTCCTATGACTTACTACTAAAGATACTACTACAGTAAAGTGTGCCCGTCGTGGAGGTCGTATCGGCGATGTTACTATTACCAGCTACTTGACCCTCACAACTTTCAAAAATTGATCACGATTACTTCCTGACGAAATAGCTACGGTGTTGTTGACAGCCCACTGTCGGGGGGAGAAACCTACTTGTTGGAGTCCGGCATCTCGCACCGATACACAAGCGTCGCGATTACCTCATCGTCGTCAACGTTGTGGGTTATATCCGTGCGCTTGTTTACAGTATTCGCCATCCTCTAACTATCAAGGCTTCGATCGAATCGTCAGCATCAGTCTCGAGTACTCAGTTGTTATACAGTAAGGATTGAGCATCAACAAAAAAAAAACAGAAAAAAAACATCCAATCAAGCACTGTGTGGTCGTGACCATGTCGCTTCCCCTCTATTTTATACTCCTGCGTGTGCAGCACCTAAAGAACATTCGGTGGTAAGTACATTTTCTTGAATGCAGAACAGATACTGACCGTAACACGTCGGGGATGCGGTATGCTTTGCTAACCCTTTGGGTCGTGTGTACGGCTTGCCGCAATTGTCACACCTACATAAATCGCACACCCAAATGGATGGATCGGATGTACCTCGGGATACTCATCCACTGTAAGGTACGATCACACCCCACCCACGGGCATTGGACGGCCTCTCGCTGCAGGTGGCTATGACCATGCATACGAAGGTGCGATTTGATGGACTTGGCTGAACCATCCAGCGGCAAAGCGCAATGCAAGCCACCAGCAAGTTCGCAGGTATATGCTGGCATGGCAGCGGGAAAGCCTTCCATCGCCACCTCATGTGCAGGCACGTCCTGCGAGGCGTTGTTTTCATGAGAGGATTCATGCACGTCGCCTGACGGGGGAGTCAACAGGACATCGTTGATGAATCCCAGCCCTTACTAGTTGCAACTTGTCCCCCGACATGTGGAGGAACGGACGAGTCAATATCAGATCCCCAAGTGAGAATCACTGAGTAGGTCTGCGAGGGATTTGCCTGGTTTGCCTCGGAGATGGAATTTGTGTTCAATGGTGTATCAAGGATAGGTTCATACATGTTGGATTCTCGAGTGAGTCCAGGACCTTGCACCCGATGCTCTTTTATATATTCAGCCATGATACGAAGTGGCTCATGAGAACTCCACACCACCGGTCCCCAAATGAATCAGGGAGGGCAGCTCGGCTAGACTGGGCGCCAACGTTTATGATAGAGACAGAAGATCCTCGGTAAGAGCCATCACCAATTCCAATTCATTCATCTCAGCGCGCGTACATCATAATGACAACAGACAACAGAAACAAACATTCGATCAAGTACTGTGCGGTCATGACCATGTCGCTTAGGTTGGTTCATTTATGTACCCCCGCGTGTGCAGCGCCTAATGAACATCCTGTGGTGAGTACATTTTTTTGAATGCAGAACAGACACTGTCCGTAACACTTCTGTGATGTGGTGTGCATTGAATTCAGCCAAGACTTTTGACGATCAAATCCTCGATTCCGAGATCTTGGGAGAGCCCTTAAGATGAATCTCGCGTGCAACTCGGGGCTGCCGTTAGCCTGAAAGTGCAGCATCGGGGTGCCAGCCAGTCACCGTCCACCATGAGTCATGAACGTTCGAACGTCCAGTGGCAACTGTTGACTCAACCCTGAGGCACAGTATGGCCAAAGTACCTAAAGGCGAAGTTTATTGCCTCAAGGTATTCGTGCTGCGGTAACTTTGCGCCCATGGACCACATTAATTCGTCCCACTGGCAGCACTAAGCCCGCGCATTTGGTCTAGTTGGAGTACGGAATTTGCCAGATACAGCTTCATGGGTGATTGCGGGCGGTTCCGAGTGAGGCCGGGAACACCACAACCGAATTTCCAATGACAATCCATTTGTTGGAACGTTGGAAACATCCCGTGCCAACGTGTATATTCAAGTTTCCGTTTATCGCTGGGGTGTGGGCTTGGCGAGTAGTTCGATGTAAGTTATGTCTGCGACGAATCGAAAATGCTCACCATTTGAAGTCACTAGATACCGGCACATCTGAGTCCCCCTTCGAATATGAGGTGACGGGCGAGATATCGGGAGTGGTCGGATTGCCGTGGTAGTATATACGTGCTTTTGGTAGTACTAGTCGTCTTTTCGTCTTTTCGTTGCTCTCGCGCGTTGAGTCTGAACCGTCATGCCTTTTGCTCGCTTTTTGCTCGCTTTTGAGCTTTTCCGCCGAAAAGTGTCAAAAAGAATGTTGTCTTTGGAAGTCGCTCCGTGGACGCGAGAAAAGGATTGTTTGTAAATAGGTGTATTTACAAAAGGGGGACGATACGGAAGTGGAAAGGAGACGGGAAAGTTGGGTGAAGCGCGTAGC
>JBBPQL010000539.1:0-22780 GCA_038092515.1 Boletus subparvulus | reverse complement strand
CGGGAGGACTACGGCACTGTCTACCCTAGTCTTCGAGAAGTTTGCGACCCCTGGTCCACTGCTTGATATATACGAACGCCAGCGTCAACTCGCCAAGGTTGGGTTGGGTTCTCCCCTCAAGATAGTTACAGATGTTGCGGTCAAGCGGTTCGACATTGATCCCGAGGATTCACTTCAACGGGCCAACGTACTGTACACATCTCGCGGTGATTTGTGTTTCCCGCGCAAGAAACCCAACATTATCCTTGCGACGGGTGCTATCCCTGCTTGCACCATTGTCCAGAACTCTATTGCAGAGCAACGCACTAGAGCTGGTTCTCGCCTCAGCGGTCACTTCCTCACCCATATCGTTGCACGTTTTCCAATCCCGGAAATTCAAAAAGAGAAACTTGAGCGTCGCAGGAAACAGTCACGGGACAAGATGGATCATCTTGAACTCGCTGGTAGTTACCTTGCAGGACATGATCCTGCCACTAACTTGCAGTATCATGCCGACATCACATCAGTTCATTCGCCACATCCCGAGACGGATGCAGCTGACGCTGCAAGATTGTGTCCTGATTTCTTCTCTGCACCCAGCAAAGCTCAACTTACTGGTTCCGAAAGCTATATCATCGTCGGTCAGAGAGATTACTTTTGTTGTCCGGGATATTCCACTGACCCTAGGACATGCATATTTAGCCTGTGTCATGCTAGGTGAGATCGACGAGAGCAACCCACACTGCTGGGTCAAGCCTGATGCCAACAACCCCGATGTGACGACGAACATCCGCCTACAAATCACGTTGTCGGACAAGGACACGAGCCTGCGCAAAGTTATGCATACCGCCACGTACGTATAATTTGTCACCATTCCACCGGCAATATCGTGACAATGCATGATTAGATTGGAAGCCATTGACGCGATGGCGGGCAAGGAGAAACCCGGTCTCCAGTACTGGCATGATAACGGCGACGGGACAGGTCACTGGAAAGCAACGCAGCCTGATATCTCTCAGTTCCTGATGTCTGGCATTGTCCACGAGTCGTCGACCCTCTACATGAGTGACGATCTCACTAAGGATCAACACGCGTCTGTCGACTCCGACTACCGGGTCAAGGGTAGCGGCAACGTCTATGCGACTGGTGCCTCAATATTCCCTACGTCTGGGTCTTGGAACCGTGCGTGCTGACATCGAGTTGATATTGACTGCCACCTGACTATCTAATACAGCGACTCTGACGATGTGTGGGTTTGTGCAGGACCTCGCGAAGAAGCTGGCTGTCCCGATCACGACTCAGGCATGAAAGGAAGCGTCACATTGGAGTGTGTAAGCTGTCGGAATTTTTGGCCATCGTCACCTATGTGTTGTATTTGTATTCGCTGAATTGCGTGTGCGGACCTGTGTACAAAGACTATTGCTCCTCGACAAAAATCGATAACTGGAAAATATAAATATCATTGCCTGCATGCGTGATGGCACTGACGCGGTGGATCCCGTCTGGCAGAAGGGGGATGTCACTATCGCGAGAGCAGCCATCTGAACGGCCAAATCGTAGTAGTTATTGCTTAGACCGCGATAAAAAAAAATCGCTCGTTGGTTTGACTCGTTATTCCACCAGACAGTGTCTTCGCGTTCGTCATGAGCGATCACCTTCATGTAGTATAGGTTGACGAAGAGAAAGCAGATTTTCTCGAAACTGAGCCGGGCCGGGCCTGCCGGGTTTCTCTACGGACTGCCTCATATACGGGATCTACGGCAGCCTGGCTCAGGCTGTCTCCAAACTAGGGATCCACAGCGTCACTGGCAGTGCCATCACGCATGCAGGCAATGACTTTCATATTTTCTAGTCATCAAATTCTGTCGAGGAATAATAATCTTGGTACATTGGTCCGCAGATGTGGTTCAGCGCATACTAGTACAAATATAACCCACGGTAGCCAAAAAACTTCGACAGCTTACACACTTCAATGCGAGGTTTCCTGCGATATTTTATGCTTGCCTCGTGTCCAGCTTCACCGCGAGGTCCCGGGCAAACCCACACATCGTCAGAGTCGCTGTATCAGATACTAGTCAGGTGGCAGTCAATATTAACTCGGTATCTGCACGCACGGTTCCAAGACCCAGATGTGGGGAATATTGCGGCACCAGTCGCATAGACGTTGCCGCTACCCTTGACCCGGTAGTCGGAGTCGACAGATGCGTGTTGATCCGTGGTGAGATCATCACTCATGTACAGGGTCGACGACTCGTGGACAATTCCAGACATCAGGAACTGAGAGATATCAGGCTGCGTTGCTTTCCAGCGACCTGTCCCGTCGCCGTTATCATCCCAGTACTGAAGACCGGATTTCTTCTCGCCCGCCATCGCGTCAATGGCTTCTAATCTAATCATGCACGCATTGTCATGATATCGCCGGTGCAATGGTGACAAATTATACGTACGTGGCGGTATGCATAACTTCGCGCAGGCTCGTGTCCTTTTCCGACAACGTGATCTGGAGGCGGATGTTCGTCGTCACATCGGGGTTGTTGGGATCAGGCTTGACCCAGTTGTGTTCGTTTTTCTCGTCGATCTCACCTAGCATGACACAGGCTAATATGCATGTCCTGTGGTCAGTGGAATATCCGGACAGCAAAAGTAATATATCTGACCAACGATGATATAGTTTTCGGAACCGATGAGTTGAGCTTTGCTGGGTGCAGAGAAGAAGTCTGGACACAATCTTGCAGCGTCAGCCGCATCCGTCTCGGGATGTGGCGAGTGTATGGATGTAATGTCGGCATGATACTGCAACCCAGTGACAGGATCACGTCCTGCGAGGTAGCTACCAGCGAGTTCAAGATGATCTATCTTATCCCGTGACTGTTTCCTGCGACGCTCAAGTTTCTCTTTTTGAATTTCCGGGATTGGAAAACGTGCAACGATATGGGTGAGGAAGTGACCACTGAGGCGAGAACCAGCTCTAGTGCGTTGCTCTGCAATAGAGTTCTGGACAATGGTGCAAGCAGGGATAGCACCTGTCGCAAGGATGATGTTGGGCTTCTTGTGGGGGAAGCATAAATCACCGCGAGACGTGTATAGGACGTTGACCGGTTTATTTGTCTCATCTGCGGGATCAACGTCGAACCGCTTGACCGAAACATCTGTAGCTATCTTGAGGGGAGAACCCAACCCAACCTTGGCGAGTTGACGCTGGCGTTCGTATATATCAAGCAGTGGACCAGGGGTCGCAAACTTCTCGAAGACTAGGGTAGACAGTGCCGTAGTCCTCCCGACAGCGAGATGCGAGGTTTCCGAGTAGTCGGCGGTTTGGATCGTTTTCTTGCCAACGGCGGCGGCAAGTTGCTCGTCGATATAGTCCTGAAGAATCTGGTATTCATCATTGTGAAGATCACTAGCTTTGACCACATGCAGAAGGTCCTGGCAGCCTTTCCAGAACTGTTCATGCGTTGCGGTTTCAACCAAGGACGGCGGAAAGTCACGCAACAAATTGAGGGGTGGGCGCGGGCACCAGGCAGACCAGAATGTGCTTCGTCCGCCGAAGAATGGGCACGACCCGCGCATAAACTAACGTACACGAATACATCTGAGAATAAGGCAAGGATATAATGATGTGGGGAACAGACCTGAATCTCGCTGTTGAAAGTGGAAGAGGTTAGACTCCAGGGGAACGTTTCCGAATCGCCGCCTAACAGCAGATTGAATGGTAGAGGGAGGTTCTACGCGGAGGCCATCAGATACGCCTAACTACCAGTATGAAGAGTGCGCATTTACCTGGAAGTGAGCCGGGAGCCAGAACCCTGCACGGGATGTTATCAACGACACATCATACATGGATATGCCAATCACCTCCGCGCTCGAGGACAAGTATTTTTCTGTGCGGGTTCAATTTGAGGGCGGCATCGATGTAAGCAAGAGCGCAAAATCCGCTCCCGCAAACAATGTCATCGAACTCTCCATAGTCTACAATACAAATGCTCAGGTGGAATCGCGGTATGAAATTTACAGAGACTAACCCAGGATCTCTTGCCAGTTGGTCTCATTGACAAAGTAATGCCTGCCCGTAGCCTCGGCGGGCGAGGGCGACTGTGGCCCAGGCCGAGGAAACCCATATTGATTGACAGGTTCGGGTGGCGATTGCTGTTTCACAGCACGTAAGGAGTACTGTTGTTCTTGTAACAAGCGCCGGAGTTCTTGCAGCTCACGCTCATAGTCTTGTTTTGTACGTGTACGTTGTGCAGAGCCTCCGGATACGATCTGTCGCAGAGAGGGCTGACGCTCTTCAAACCCTTGCTCAGCCTCAGGTACACGTAGCGTACGCTCCCCGAAAGGCTTCGCGTAAGGACGGGAAAACGATATCGAGGCGGGATCAGAGAGGTACTGGGGAATCTGGGTAACCGGCATATTAGAGTCGACCAGTGAATTTCAGACCGAGCTGGTGGTTGGCGGGTGGAAGAGCCGACCTTTATACGATGCTGGGCGTCTGATAGGGTGCCAATCTAGAACAGTCGAAATTGTGGGAAGAGTGCGTGACGACCATCCCGCTGGAACGAGCGACTGCCTATCCTGGTCTAATCGATGGAACTCACGAACGGATGATGATGATGATATGAGGCCTAGCATTGGGCTGGATATGGGCAGGAATATGATCATCGGCCCAGGCCCACTGATCACGAGTTCCTTGCGCCCAAACAGCCTTGTGCGATATGGCATCAATGTGACAGCATCTAGAGCAGCAATTACTTACCAGAGATGCGGAAAACGAAGCAGTTTGAGGGTGGTGATTACGACGACGGGACCCTGGGCGGCGCCGGCGCCCGTGTAATTGGTTAGTGTAACAAGGTTCCATCTGAATCCATGACCCGGGCCAAAACCACATGACAGGGCCGACATCAGCTGCGCAATGGAAGGTGTCCAATGGGCTCCGCTTTCACAGGCAATTGTATTCCAGGCGCAACCTCATGGTTAGTTTCATCTCGATAGACCAGAAACCTGTCAAACTAAACCCTGTTTGACACAAAGCAGCGCGAAGACAAACTCGCGGCGTTTGCGCGGCGTTGCCTACTAGTTGAGCACGTACCCACGCATGAGGTTCACGCTCAGCGATGGTCCTCTTCCCAACTGCGAATCCCTGAGGGTGGTACGTCCAAACTCTGGTCACGTATTTTTGCATCTTCATGGGAGAGGTACCGTGACCAGCCGCTTGCTAAGAGCTTCCTGACGATAGAACCGGTTTCATTCGCAAAGTCAAAGTACCCAATTGACCGTCCGGTGGCTCATCCGCAATGCATATTGTTACCCACTGTCAGCATTTGGAATATGCCGTCAATTTCCTGTCATCACAGCAGTCACGGTAATATGTGTAGTGGTGGTCGTTCGCCAGATCCTAGTGGTCCTTGCGAGACTTGTCCCCAGCTACACCAATCCGCCGGAGAAAGCCCAGGAAACGCGACCAAAACCAACGAAATCAACAATAGAGCGCATCTGGAGCCAGGCGTTGAGTTGATGTTTTGAGGGAACGCTTCCATATCAAGCCCCAAGTTTCAACACTCCACGGCCGTGCCAACTCGGTCAAGGCTCAAGAGGTTCAGACGACGCCACCAAGATGACATCCCGGATAACTGCACTTTGGGGCTTTGTGGGGTGATGATGGCTGCTTTAACGGACGCCTTGAGCACCGAGGCGCGCGCCAGCATCTGAATTTCGTGGTCCCGAGAAACCTGAGATCCATCGCATTCTCACTCGTGAGTTCGAGATGCAGGAGATGTCCCCTAGTCGCGTCGAATGAGACCATTAACGGCAGGAGACAGTCGTCACGATCTGAAAATGCCTTGACCGGCCGAGGGTGGAAGCACAAGAGTAATGTACACACGTGACGATGGCATGGAGGTCAAAGTGTCTTCGGCCCTGCTTCTCGACGAACAGACAGTAAGCACAGACCCTACATACCTAGCAGAACCATTAACTCACCCCTCTTATCCATGATCGCGGCTTGCCGTGGCTTAGAAGGTAGATTTGGAATGGTCACCAGACAGCCGACGCAGGCCTGCCGGTGAGATCGGGAAAATGTAGGCTCGGTATACATGAGCAATATCTAGCACATACCTTTCAAGCCCATTAGCTCCGACTCGCACTTCCTCCCACTACCCCCGCCACACTTGCGGATCGTCTTCGCGTATTCTCCTCCCTCACCTCCACCTCCGATCCCTCAAGCCTCTCCCACTCTTCCTCCCCTCCATCTTCCATCCTCCACGTCTCACCATCCTTCAATTTCCTTCCCATCTTCATCTTCACAACGGCGGTATACCCCACCTCGCTGGGACTCCTCACGATCTTGTCCGACCTCCGTTCCTCGCGCGTCATCTTGGCGAGTACATGTGCAGGCGGGCCCTGACGCATGCGTGCAAGCGTGGACGGAAACACCTCCCCAGCGCGCTCGCTTGCATACTGGTGCGTCTTGTACCGGATTTTCTGTTGGCGTGCGCGGACGCCCCAACGGAGGAGCGATGGGGGATAGTCCGAGTGCAAACGATCATAATCCTTCTCGTTCGCCTTTTTTATAATCTGTAACTTTTCTCGCAAAGGTTGCACTGCATCGTTTAAAGTCAGCATGAACCAGACACCAAGAACTCGCGTGACGTACGCCAGGCATTTGGGTCGTCGCTAAACACGGGGTCGATACGCGCTCCTGAACGACGCAGCTGTTTCTCGAACGCGCTCTCCATCTGGAGGTCCTTGATCCATCCCGTCAGTTCCACGAATTGCGCGTACCGACGTTCCCGGCGCAGACGCCGTTTGTGCATCATGCACGAGATGCTGACTGGTTGTGGGACGAGCCGCGGGAGGAGCCTGTTGTACAACGTTGGGCGGATGAAGGAGCCCTTGAAGACGGTGCGAGTGCGTAGGCAGGCCTGTTCTTCCTGTTTGTAGCGTAGCGTCAGTCAGTGTTAGCACGACGTACGAGGCCATGTGAGGGGTGAACATACCATGGCTTCCCTGACGAGCCGACCAAACTCTCTCCTCTCGCGCTTGCTGGCAATCATGCGGTCATACCTGTCGAGGACCGTCTGGAGATACGCGTCGCCGTGTTTTGCACGCACGAACATGTCGAGCCACTGCGAGGGTAGAGCATGAGAGTCATATCACGGTAAATCCAACCACAGCTCTCACCTGGTATGCCCGCTCGAGCTGTGCTTTCGCGACGTGCGCCTGAATTGTATGTCTCTTCGCTTCAAACAGTGTGCGTATTCGCCATTTTAGCTGAGATGCCGCGTTAGCCTACGCTCAGGAAACAAATGGTGCCCAGCCTACGTTCTCGCGCTCGGCGTGCCTTTGGAGACCGCGGTACAACGTCCATAGGGTTGGTATGCGATGCGCAGCAAGTTTGTAATATGCAACGGTAGGACGGATGCGGCGCAGAGGTGTGAGAAGACGGACGATGGATTCTCGGTGGGCGAGCGACGATGGTGGTGGTGGTGGAACAGACATGACACCAACAATTTCACTTCTGCCGCCGCTCATTGGCAGGCCGAAACAATAAATTACAGTGTTGTACATCTAGATGTGATAGCACGACAGCGTGCAGAGCGTCGTATAACCAGTATAGCCCAAAGTATCATTGACAAGCCGGGGATATCAAGTATGCGGGTACTTCTTCGTGAAATCCTCGTGGAACTTGACGAGCTTGCCCACATACTCCTCCACACCAGGACACAAGCATGTCAACCGGTAGTGGTACTCTCCCTCTTTCTGTCCGAACCCGGACCCAGGGACGACGCAGATGCCGGTCGCGTCGAGTAGCCCAAGAGCGTAAAAAGCGTCTGGTGCTTTACCCGCTGCTTTCGCCGCCTCGATCGCCGAGTCGGACAGGTGGATGCGAGGGAATAGGTATAAGGCGCCGGGTGAGTCGACGCAGCTAACTCCCTGCACGGCATTGAGAGCTGCTACCATCTGACGCGTGCGTTCGGCTAGAGCCTTGTGGATCGTGTCGGTCTCTTTCTTCCAAACTGCATAACTTTCCTCCCCTTCCTTTGGAGGGCGGACCATGCAGTCGACGCCAATCTGTCCCTGGAGGGGAGGACAGAGGCCAACGCTGACCATCTTATACATCATAGCGATGACCTCATCGCTTATATTGGTGCATTCAAAGTAACCACCACGTCTACCGCATTCACCGAAGACACCCTTCGAGATGGAGTGGAAGGACACGAGGGCGACGTCTTTGCCAGACTCGACAACGACCTTTTTGAACGAGGTGAACGGGTATGTCTCTCGGCGGTGGAGGTTGGTTTGGTATACTTCATCAGCGAGGAGGACAAGGTTGTATTGCTCGCAAAGATCAACGATCTCGTCTTGCGTCTTCCTGTCAAGGAGGGCACCGGTCGGGTTACCAGGATTGATGATGACGAGAGCCTTTGGCTGGGTCTTGCCCTCCTGACGTGTCTTCTCGAGAATCGACCTGATCTCGTTGACGGAGGTACTCCACTCGTTAGTTTCGTCGAGGTAATAGGGAATCGGCACTCCGGAAAATTGGGCGAGAGTTGCAGTGTACAGCGGGTATTGTGGGATGGGAATAAGGAACCCCGACTTGCCAGGTTCGGATATGAGCATTGAGATAAGGAGCGATACACCCGCGGAAGCCCCGCCGGTAAGGAAGATGTGCTCGGGGTATGCCGGATGTCCATCGCGAGCTACGAGAGCCACGTTCAGGAAGTAAATACAATGCGGCGCACGGGCCCGCGGGGAAGAAACAGACCTTGGATAAATTCCGCGACGTGCTTGCGGATGAGCGGGACACCCTGGGAATGGGAATATGCGCCGATAGAGCCGATTTCTTCCCATAGTTCGTCTGCACGTGCAATGACATCTTTTGGGAAAACATTCGGAGCCAGATTTTTGAGGTCCCTGTACTCCATCAACGCGGCTACCTGTGAAGGGGCGTGAGCGAATCCGGTGTGTTCTGCTACAGGGTAACAATAGACATACCTGCCTGACAAAGGAGAGCGGGGGCTGATCGAGGCCTTTTTGTTGGGGATTTCCAATATTCGATGAAATGATCTGGCTAAAAGGAAGTCCATGGGTCGAGCCCTGCTGAAGCTTGACGCGGTACTGCTCTGCCTTGATGGCGAGCTCGCCACGCACAGCATACTGGACGTTGCGGATGGCGGGGTTGAGGTCGTCTGCGGAGAGTCTGCTCATCGTGGAGAGGGATCTCTTGTGGGCGGGGATGAGTTGGTACGAGCGTGGAAGGATTCGGGCAGTCGGTCTAAATGCCATCAGATTCGGAGTTTTCCAAAAGCAAGTCACTGAAAAAGGTAGAATCGTCATAGCAGGTCGATCGAGCCAACCAAGTTCAATCTCCGCTTCGGCAAGACGGCCAACTCGAACACTACTTACCCTTTGGGTCCAGATTCACTGGAAACCTCAGCTTGCCTCACCCTAGACGAATCTGCCACTGCAGAGACTTTTTGATGTGGCCACTTGCCAAAAAAGGACTAACGTCACGTGGAAAGAGCCACGTGATCTCGGCAAATGCCGTACACATACCATTGATTTTTTCGATCGACTTGGGATCACATTCGAGGGGAATATGCCAGACGCGTTCTTTGCATCCAAGAAACGAAAACGTCCCACGAGCACAAAGAAACAGCCTCACAAAGACAAGTCTTCACGACCACCCAAGTCTAATGGCGTGCAACCCAAGTCCAAGCCAAAGAAACGCCAGGCGGACGAGGAACTAGACTCGGATAGGACGGACCAGGATGACGCTGCAATTGACGATCTCGATCTCCGCGCAGACGACGAGCCCGAGTTCAGTGGAGATGAGGACATCGACGAGACACCTGCCCAGAAACGTCTTCGGTTAGCGAACCTCTACTTGCAGAACGTGACAGAGGGCCTCGGTGAGTATGCAGGTGTTCGTGTGATACCTCTCGTTCATGTCACTCGTACAGCCGAAGGCGAATTCGATGCGGCCGAGGTCGACAAGGAACTCATATCAGCACGTCTTCGCCAAGACGTGCTCGAGCATTCCGGAAAACTCCACCTGTTCATTGCGGACACTGTAAGTCGCATCCATATCGCCATCGTTCTCTGGGTATCCACTGCGTGTCTAGTATGATTTCACCCCTACCTCGCGACTTCGTTGTCGTGGCCACCGACTGTCCGTGACGTCAGCGGTGGCTACTGAGGACGCCAAATACCTCTTCACAGCTTCGAAAGATGGTACCATAAACAAATGGGACCTTCGGACTGGTCAAAAAACAGCCACATTTCACAAGAAACGTTTGGATCCCAAAGGAAAAGGAAAGCAGAGAGCAAATCCATTCGGCATCGAGGGTCACACGGATGAGGTGTTAGCATTGGCCGTCAGCAGTAATGGACAATATCTTGCGAGTGCCGGGAAAGACAA
Organism: Boletus subparvulus; assembly: GCA_038092515.1. NCBI lineage: Eukaryota > Fungi > Basidiomycota > Agaricomycetes > Boletales > Boletaceae > Boletus > Boletus subparvulus. Next base: position 12,384 of record JBBPQL010000539.1, on the reverse strand, counting down.
AAAAGTCGGTGTTTGGGACGTTGAGAAAAATAAATGGGTAAAAGGCTTTGGAGGACATAAAGACCTCATATCCGTGTGTGGATCCTTTCCTTTCTTTTGGTATTGTCACTAATAATGAATATGTCGTTCTTTGCGACTAGAGCCTCGCCTTCCGTAAAGGCACCCTGCAACTATACACAGGATCATTTGACCGTACAATCAAACTATTTGATCTCTCAGTTCTGGGATATGTCGAAACGCTATTTGGTCACCAAGATACCATCGTCTCAGTAGATGCTCTCCGTGGTGAGACAGCCGTCACAGCCGGTGCTCGAGATCGAACGCTACGGTACTGGAAAATTCCAGAGGAAAGTCAACTTGTATTCCGTGGTGGTGGGAAGAGTGCGCTTCGCGAGCTGTTAGAGGGGGGCGCTTTCGAGGGGCATGAAAGTGACGAAGATGGGGAAGGGAAGAAGCGGAAGGGTACAGAGAAGCGGAAAACGTTCGTGGAAGGCAGCATTGAGTGTGTCGTGATGGTCGATGAAACGAATTTTGTTAGCGGCGGCGACACAGGGTATGTTTCTGTTCCCTTGACGTGTCGACTACGAGGCAAATTACCTGATATCTCCACGATAGCTCAATATGTCTATGGAACACTCAAAAAAAGAAGCCAATATTCACACAGGCGCTGTGTCATGGTTTTCACGAAGTCGAGTCGTCCACCGAAGGCGTCGTAAAGACGCCACGATGGATAACGTCAGTAGCATGTCTGCGATATTCTGACATATTTGCTTCTGGTACATGAGTCCCAGTTTTTTGTTCCGCGATGATCGTGCTTGACGATCCGTTCACTTAGGGTCATGGGACGGCGCCATACGAATATGGAAAATCGACTCGAAGCTCAAATCCTTCTCCCTCGTCGGGACAGTTCCAGCCCCAGGCGTCGTCAACTCCCTCCAGCTCCTACCTGCCCCTAAAAATTTCTTGGACGGTGCCTCGTGGGCCGGCACACCCGATCCCGCAAAAACGGGGACCGCCGTACCTGCTCCCAATGGAAAGTCGTCGACAGTCAAGATAACGGGCATCGAGACGCTACTGTTGGTCGCTGGATTGGGTCAGGAACATCGGTTAGGGAGATGGTTGACTGTCAAGGGGCAATGTGCGGTTAATTCGACGGTTGTGGTGGCGTTTCGACCTCGGAGGGTAGGACATGATTCGTGACATGGATGGCGTGAATACCTGGAAGACTGCATATTCTTTTACTATACTTTCAGTATGCCAACATGACTGAGGCCCAATGTCTCCATTGAATTGGCGATTTCCTTTGGAGTGTTATGATACAACGGCCACGAGCGTTTCCCGCGCTGCACCTTGCCTGATCGCGAATACCACTGCACCCTACACCCGTCGGACTCATGCTAGACACAGCGCAGAAAACTCTGATCGACATCGCGTCGGTCTCACAACGAGTCGTCAACACACTCGTCAAGTACGACGGTCGCAAAACGGTCGAAAGCTTTCGGCTGGACAAGATAGTCGTCGGTTCTGGTGCCGTCCTGGTAACGCTCAACAAAGCACTGCTTCTGAAGGAGCGTATGATCGACGATCGGCTTGCGGACTGGTTGGACAGCGAAGAACCCCAAATATGTTTGGATACCTTGAATCAGATGGATGTGTTACTCAACGCGAATCTCAACAACGGCGTAAAGAACTTTTTCCAAACTTCACGCGCACGCTCCGCGCCCGTAAAAGACAAGAGTAGTGAGGCGATCAGGCTGTTCCAGAAGCGCAAAGATTGCTTTCATTTCTTGCTCGCGACAGACATCTGGTGAGTGTCTCGAAGAGCTTGAAATGGATGTACGCTTCATGTTCCTCCAGGAACTGCGAGAATGGTGCTGCTCAACGGCAAACACAGGCAGTATCTCAGGCCAACGTGCTAGGCATTGAGGAGGCATTCGATACACGAAATCTCGCGCAAATTACGCAGCGCGTACAATGGGTGGAAAGGCCAAGGAAACAGGCGATGGATCGTGCGTCACTGAAGCCGCCCTTTTATACGGAAATTCTGAAGAACATACATCTACAGCGGGGAAGCTCAATACTATTCTGGAATGGCTCAATGCATGGAAATGTAGGGACATACATGAACGTACGACCCATCTACGGCAGCCCGATACATGTACATGGTTGCCCAACACGAAGATGTATCAGGCATGGAGGAATGGGGGGAATTCATTTCTATGGTTGAATGGGAAAGGTAGAGGTTTCGAATTTTTCAATCATTTGGTACTGATTTGGAGATGTCTTCAGCCGGAGCCGGAAAGTCCGTCCTAGCGTACGTGTGTGTGTCCTTTCTCCCACTGATATTGACCTGGGTTACAGTGCTTCTGTGATCGAGGGCTTGGAGAGTGCACTACAAGATGGCGAAACTTTGGTGTTCTTCTATTGCGACTTCCGGAATGAGCGATCCACGAGTGCCTCAGAATTGATGCGTTCCCTTCTCTCCCAATTGCTCCAGCAACTCGATCGCCACATGGTTGATCCTGGAGGCATGGTTGACGAACTGATCAAGCAGAGGGATGAAGGCGCTTCGACTATCAGTAATGCTACTCTTCTTGCTCGCCACATCTCCTGTACGGCGAAGCAATCCATCCAACGGCCGTTCGTTGTCATTGACGCGTTAGACGAGTGCAAAGACATCGAAGAGCTTCTCGATGCTCTCACGGAGCTGAAGAAAGGCGGTGTCCGATTATTTGTAACCAGCCGGCCACTGCAAGTCATCAAGGACAGCTTCTCGGGCCTTCCATCGATCTCCATGGATGCGATGAAGTACGCGGTATCGACAGATATAAATTTACATGTCACGAGAGAGTTGGACTCTCACCGAAGGTTGAGAATCGTGGACGCTACCTTGAAGAAGGAAATCAATTCCGTATTGTGCAAGAAAGCTGATGGAATGTGAATGCTACTGCAATGCATAATCCCGTGGCGGACTCATAATTACCGTCCTCTAGGTTTCGATGGGTACAATGTCAACTTGCCACCCTCAAGCGATGTGTAACCACCGTACGGATCCGGGAAGCACTGAACAACCTTCCGGGCGACCTCAACGCGACATATGACAGAATTCTCCTTGGGATCAGTAAAGATGAAGAAGGGGATGTCGTCCGACGCGCGTTGGAGTGGCTGGTAGCCGCCTTGCAACCGTTGCAATTGCCTCAAATCATGGAAAGCCTCTCAATTGACCTTGGCCGTCGCGTACTGGACTTCGGATCTAGACCCGTTCATGGATTCGCTTTGTTGGATGCGTTAGGGAGTTTGGTAACATATGATGAATTGACAGACGTTGTCATCTTGTCTCACTTCAGTGTGAAGGTATGTTCGGCAGCATCGACCGTCTGTGATCCCACGTGGCTGAGTTGCTATTTGCGTAGGAGTACTTGGCAGGAGAACTCACTCGCACCAAGCATCCGGCGTATCATATCGACGAACAAGCTGCTCACACACAGCTGGCTCTACTTTGTATGTGCTACATCACTGCCTACATCAAGTGCGGTCAGCGATCGAGCATGTATGAAGGATTGCCTCATGACTCGTACAGAACAACGATACATCATGACGACTCGGACGTTATCCCATCAAGTGCCATAGGGCGCCTCACATCTTCATTACCTTCACCCGACTCTCACCCGCTCCTTGAATACGTCCAACTGTGTGGTTTTGAGCACCTTGATCATGCCAATATCGAAAGCAGGGTGGTCCTACGCGCCATTGAAACCTTGTTGTCGGATGTACAACAGTACCCTTCAGACTGGGAACGATTGTGCGAGAGAACCCACTCCTTCTACCCCATATGGCCGACTCCAAAACATGACTTGGCGCTGTACATTCTAGTCGCTTTTGCACCGGAGCCACTCCTACGTTCATATATTGGCCGCTCGAAGCTGAAGCTGAAGGATGGCACAAACCCGCTCATATATGCCGCACACTTCTACAAGGTCGAACATGCTAGAACTTTACTGTCAAGCGGTGTCAGCCTGAATCGTACAGGCTGGAGTGTTGGTCCTGATCCCTACCAGGTCTTGCCACTCAAAGTCGCCGTCGATTGTGCCAATCATCTTGTGGCCGAGCTGTTTTTGATGGAGGGGAGTCCTGTGCCTCACGAACTATTTGTAACTGTACTGGAGAAGCAGTACCGTGAACTTTCTGCTCCCATTGTCGCGAGGTTACTGCAGACGGATCAATTTGTGGAATGGGCAACTGGCATTCGAGATGAAGGACTACTTCTCCGCGCACTAGACCCCACACGATATCTTCAATTCCCTCCACACAGCACTTCTGATCAAGATATCGACTTAATTCAACGGAGACTCATTCAAATTGGTTATGACCCATCTACTTACTTCGATCAGACATCCCTCCGCCATGCTGCGTCTGCAGGGCATCTTTCCGCTGTCAAACGTATGCTTGCGTCAAACATACCAATACCTCCAGACGTTATTCTTGATGCGTCGCATGGCAGGGGCTCGGACTCATCAATGATCCGTCTCTTTCTCGACAGGGGGTGTGATGTAGGCGTTGTTTCCCCTACTGGGGATACCGCACTCCATTGCGTCGTCCGGGACTCAGAATCCAGGAATGCAGAAGGTGATTGCCTGGAGAGTGTTCAACTCCTCGTGGACGCTGGATGCAATCCATCTACCAGTAATCTAGTGGGCGATACACCCCTCCACCTTGCGGCTAGCCTTGGATACGTCTCTGTTATGAAGTATTTGCTCTCCCAACATGCACCACTACCACCAGATATCTTACTCTTAAAACCCCTGCCCCTACACGAGATCTCCCTCCATTCGACGATCCGTTTTCTGATACGCGAAGGTGCTGATGTGCACATTCTTTCAGCCAATGGAAACACTCCACTCCACCTCCTGCTGGTCAATTTCGCGATAGCCTCGGACGAGTGCCTGGAGTGTGTGAAAATCCTCATTGACGCTGGGTGCAATCCATGTTTACCAAATGCTCTCGGCGAAACAGCTTTCGACGTTGCAGCCAAACATGGTCATCTTTCTGTCGTGGAGTATCTCTTCTCTTTGGACTCTCCATTGTCACCTAGTATTCTCCTCTCCGCGTCCGCCTGCAAATTCTGGAGTGCAACTCCGATAATCAAATTCCTTATCAACAAGGGGGCCAATATCCATGCCACTTGCCCCAATGGGGACACCGTACTTCATCTTTCCGCGAGGGCCAACTGGGAGGTAGGCTGCTTGCAACGAATCAAAATCTTCGTGAACGCAGGATGCGATGCTCGTGCGTGCAATATAGCTGGAGACACACTATTTCATATTGCAGCAATGCAACGACATATCTCGGTCATGGAGTATCTGATCTCAATCGGTACATCGGTTCCCCCGGATATTATGCTCGCTGTATTTGCACACGACTCAAATGATCTGTTCAACCCACTGAGCTGCTGCCTAGCGATCCGATTTCTACTGGAAAAGGGAGGTGACATCCACACTGCCACAGAAAGCGGGGATAGTTTGCTACATCTGGCTGCAACGCTTTATCGGGAGCATGATGCCTTGGAGGTGGTTAAATCCCTGGTTCGTGCTGGGTGTAGCCCTCGTGTACTCAACTCAGCGCATGAAACACCCCTTCATACTGCCGCGGCATATGGATGTATCTCCGTCATCAAATATTTCCTTTCGCTTGACATACCACTCCCTCCTGATATACTACTCGCTGCGACAAGGGGATACACCGAGAAAGAAATTTTGATTCGTTTTCTTATTGACAATGGCGCCGACCCTTATGTTGTCACGACGAACGGGGATACTCCACTGCATCTGATCCTTACCGCTGGCGATGAAGCTGATCGTCTGGAAAGTGTCAAACTCCTGATTGATGCTGGATGCGATCCTCGTGCTCAGAACGACATTGGGGAGACAATACTGCATGTTGCGGCGACGCATGGATTCGTTGCTGTGTTGGAATACCTCCTCTCACAGGATTTGACACTACCGGATGATCTCTTTCTTGCCTCAATACGGACAATTCGTTTCCTTATCGACAAGGGGATTGATCTTCGTAGTGTTGCGGCTAATTATGGGGACACGGGTGCGGTTATCCTCAACTCTCATGATGATGAAAATTGTTTGGAGTGCGTTAGGATCCTCATCAGATTGGGCTGGGATTTTTCGTCGAGAGACTTGGCTGGCGATACGGCAATCCACATGGTGGCAAGATTAGAATTCATTTCCACTCTCAGGTATCTGCTTTCACAAAACGTTCCGCTCCCCGCCGACGTCCTACTCGCTGCCGTGCCAAGCGACGAGCTATCACACACACACAACACAGTACCGATGGTTCATTTTTTGATCCATGAAGGAGCGAACGTAAACGTTACCGCTTCAAATGGAGATACCCCTTTGCATCTCGCCTTAAGGTCCGAAATCATTGACACACCTCCTGTGAATGATGAAGACCCTCCTCTCGACCACCCCAATGACTTGTGCAAGCTCATCCAGATCCTTCTCAACTACGGCTCTGACCCTTACGCAAGAAATGCGGATGGACAGACACCCTTTGACCTTGCGGAAGCGAAGGGACATTTTTTCAAGGAGAATTTTCTACGGTTGGTTCGGGACTCTCGTGCGCAACGTGTGCATTCCTAGCCGAAATTGACTTTTTTTTGAACGTACGGACTCGGAAAGTGTACTACGAGATATCTTTCTTCGACTTAGTTGAATGCATTCGATAAAATCGTTCGTTGGTCGTCGTTCGTCAGTGGAGTAAGCTACAAAGGAGAAAAGGAAATGAAATAGATGGGAGAAAGTGAAAGTGATAAGGAGAAAGGAGAAAGAGCGCACCGTGGCGCTGAAAGTATCGTAGCTACGGGATGGCGACCGTGGCAGCGTCCGAGTCGGCGAGCACGCGCAGTGGGCTCCTTACAGAACGAAAACATTTTCCCCGAGGGATTCTCCCAGCCATTTCCTAGAAGGTGTGTGCAACATGGTTGAGCCTAACTGTTAGGGGTGCTACCAAATTAGGCTATGTACTAACAAGATCAATCATCTTGCAAGACAAGTCCGACTACCAGTGTGTTCTGCATACTAGATTATTAGCTTCCTGAGCGAGTCTGACTCAGAGCACCTCCATTTCCTACTGCGATATGGGCTCACAGGCAGGGCCCTCCACTGCTGCGCCGAGCAGGCGCAAGCCCAAGAAACAGGCAAAACCCCTTCACGCTACCCGGGTCAAGAAAATCAATGACAGAGAGCAGTTAGAGGCATTGGATAACCTCGCTATGGAGTTCGTGAGTAAGGCACTTGGGCTCAGCTCATAAACTCAGACGGAGCCGACATTCCTTCAGGAGCCTCCGGTGGACCTGAAAGCGTTTGCCGATCTTCCAATATCCCATCTCACCAAGCGCGGTATGCGAGGCCCTTTGTTCAGGACGACTCCCTGCCTAACACAAGCCTAGGTCTTAAAAAATGCTTCTTTGTCGATATGACGGACATACAGGCTTCCAGCATACCAGTATCGTTGAAGGGAAAAGACGTCCTAGGTGCCGCCCGGACGGGAAGTGGCAAGACCCTTGCATTCTTGATTCCTACACTCGAGATACTCTATCGTCGAAAATGGGGACCCCAAGATGGGCTTGGAGCTTTGATCATATCACCAACGCGAGAATTGGTGCGTGTCTGACACTGGAGCTGAATGGAGGTTGTGACGCGGGGCAAGGCTGTCCAAATATTCGACGTATTGCGTTCCATAGGCTGCTATCACGCCTTTTCTGCAGGACTCGTGATCGGTGGGAAGAATCTCAAAGACGAACGCGAACGTCTGTCTCGAATGAATATTCTCGTCGCGACGCCCGGTCGACTTTTGCAGCACATGGACCAAACGTTCGGCTTTGAGTCCGATGACTTGCAGGTTCTTGGTGAGTGATCTGGACTCTTTTGTGGATAGCCCGAGATCATACTCTGCATTAGTTCTCGACGAGGCGGATCGCATCCTCGATATGGGCTTCGCCAAAACGCTGTCTGCGCTTCTCTCACACCTCCCGAAATCCCGTCAATCGCTACTCTTCTCAGCCACGCAAACGCAATCCGTAGCGCAGCTGGCCCGTCTTAGTCTCAAGGACCCAGTCCACGTCGGTGTACAAGAAGTTGGTAGCTCGACAGCGACGCCAGCGAGCCTCTCACAACACTATAGCGTATGCACACTTGACCGAAAACTGGACATTCTCTGGTCGTTCATCAAGACACACCTTCACTCCAAAATCCTCGTTTTCCTTTCGAGCGGGAAACAGGTTCGTTTCGTGTTTGAGGCGTTTTGCAAGATGCAACCCGGAATACCGTTATTGCATCTACACGGAAAACAGAAACAGGCGGCGAGGTTGACGATGTACAGTCGTTTCACATCTTTGCAGCATGCGGTATTACTTGCGACTGACATCGCAGCACGTGGCTTGGACTTTCCATCTGTGGACTGGGTCGTCCAAGTAGATGCGCCGGAGGATGCTGAGACATATATTCACCGCGTGGGTCGGACGGCGCGATATGATAGCTCTGGGAAAGGACTCTTATTCCTCCTTCCTAGCGAAGAGGGAGGAATGCTCGCCGCGCTCGGGAAGAAAGGAGTAGAGATCGAAAACATTAAAATACGTGCGAGTAAGACTCAGAGCATCCAAAACCAACTCCAAAACCTCGCATTCCAAGACCCTGAGATCAAGTATCTCGGGCAACGGGTGAGTTTCGTGTTCTTGTGCACACGTGGTTCCATCCCGGGACTGATGACTCCTGTCCTCCTCGACCAGGCATTCGTGTCCTACGTCCGATCTGTGTATATTCACAAGGACAAGTCGATATTCAAGCTCGACGAGCTTCCCGTCGACAAGTTTGCGGAATCGCTTGGATTGCCTGGTGCGCCCAAGATCAAGTTTTTGAGTAGGGAGCTGGCGAAGAAGCAAAAGAATGCGTCTCGGGTCGTGGCTGTCCTTCAAGCACAGATCGAATCTGAAAAGGCCGGTGCATCATCATCTGAAGATGAAGGCGTGGAGGGCTCGACGAGTTCGGAAAGTGCTGAAGAATCGGAGGAAGATCACCGAGAGCCGCCAAAACCAAATCAGACAACGACCTCAGCGGAGGGATCTAAACCCGCCAAAGTTTGTCTCTTTCTTCATCTCATTATCATTTGTTCAACCAGAACTCTTTTGTAGAACTCGGTGCGAACAAAGTACGATCGAATGTTCGAGCGCAAAAACCAAAACATCTTGTCTGAGCATTACTCCAAACTTATCGATTACGGAGACGCAGGGGACGAGGATGAAGACTTCATTACGCTCAAACGCGCTGACCACGATCTCGACCTCCCTGCCTCGATCGAGCCCGATCCCGAAGTCGAAAACCTGTCGAAACGAAAGCTCAAGCTTTCGCGAACGAAACGGACGATCGCCAAATACGGTCAATTGGGGCACAAGCTCGTTTTTGACGACGAAGGAAACCCACACGAGATGTACGAGATGGTCAGCCCGGAAGAGTTTTACAAGCATGGAACGGAGGCTGTCAAGGAGGCCGGCCGAACATTCGCTGAAGGAGAGAAAGGGAAGTTGAAAGGTGCGGACGTCGTCGACAAGGAAGAAGCAAAAGAAAAGAAGAAGGAGAAGAAGCGGAAACGCAAAGAGCGCGAACGTGGAGTAAGTGAAAGCAGCCTTGCTCAGTGTGCCACATACTCAAACCCCCTCTTTTCTTCACATGAAGATGGATCGCGAAGGGGATGAAGTCCGCGCCACCATTGGGTCACCGGACGATGGCTATGTTACCCCCGACTTTGACCTACCTTCGGAGGATGAACATGAGGATGTTGTCCTCCCTCCGCCCAAACGAACCAAGTCCATGTCAAAAGTGGGACGTGTCGCGCAGCCTCGCGACATCGAAGACGAAGAGGAGATGGCATTGCGGTTACTACGGAAGAAGTGAGCCTTCCTGTGAGCCCGTCTGCCGCTGGATGTTATTCCATACAGTGTACCTGGACCTCCTGATGATTGTTGGCGGCGTGCTACGGCGAACTGAGTAGATGACGGATCGAATGCTGGTCCGACTTGCTCCCGGACAATCATCCGTTTGACCCCGACTACATACATGCAGAGTCGGAGTGAGCAAATTCTGCCATGCTCGTTGGCATGTCCTGCTCCTGTCATTGCTGTAAATTTGCTGTTGGAGCTACAGAGGCTCGTTTACGTAGGTTCCTGTGAGCTCACTGGCCCTTAAAAACCACCCATCTTCGTTCACCAACATATTCACATCGTTGACTGCTATCAAATCGGATGAGCCTTTGCCGCCTTCGAAGTCCTGTTGCGGCTATGAACTCGAGGGTATTGGCCAGAAGGGCTGTGGTGCGAGCTCGATTTGCTTCGAGCGCTGCATCGGAGGTACGAGCCACCATGTGGCTTTGATCTCTTGTTTATTTTCTTCTTCAGCATCGTTCTGCGCCCAGCACTCGATACCTCAAGGTCACTCATGACCTGTCCACTGCCCCAAAAGCCTCTGTTACCTCTAGCACCCTCGCCCTCGGAGAGCAATATATCCTTGGCGTTTACGCACGGCCCCCGTTTGTGCTCTCACACGGTCGTGGAAGCTGGGTATGGGATACCGAGGACCGAAAATTCCTCGACTTTACCGCAGGGATCGCGGTGAACGCGCTGGGTCACGCTGATCCTGGCGTCGCAGAGGTGAGTAAGAGTCAACCTCGGTACAGAGGTCTCCAACATTTTTTTTTTCTAAATTACTCTTGTCAGGTCTTGCAACGACAAGCGTCGACGTTACTCCATTCTTCAAACGTGTATCACAACCAATGGGCGCCGAAGCTTGCGGAGCTGATCGTGACCCTCACTCAACAACAAGGCGGCCTCGGCTTCCCTACAGGGTCATCCCCTTCAACGACGGGTGCCAAAGTCTTCTTTGCGAACTCTGGTACCGAAGCCAACGAAGGTGCATTGAAGATCGCACGCAAGGTCGGCAAGGACCGTTGGGCTGCTGCTACGGGTGGCAAAGCGGATGACCCTTCCTGCACTAAAACACGCATCGTGTGTTTCCAAAACTCGTTCCATGGTCGCAGTATGGGCGCGTTGAGCGTCACGTCGACCGAAAAATACCAAGCGCCGTTCCGGCCATTGATACCGGATGTCGATGTCGGAACGTTGAATGACCACGAGAGCATCTCGCAGTTGATCAGTGATGACACTTGCGTGGTCATCGTTGAGCCCGTGCAAGGCGAGGGAGGTATTACTCCCGCGGACGAAGCTTGGTTGAGAGCACTACGCAAACGATGCAACGAAACTGGAGCTGTGTTGATCTACGACGAGATACAGGCAGGTTGAATTGTGCGATATATGAATACCTCTGATCATGTCCTTCACAGTGTGGCATATTTAGGACTGGATCACTATGGGCGCACTCTTCTCTTCCGGTCGACTGCCACCCTGATATTGTCACAATGGCAAAGCCCTTAGCAAATGGGTACCCCATCGGTGCTGTCTTACTGCGCGACTCGATCGCCTCCACGATGACACCAGGTGAGGTGCAGAATATTTAGTGTTTGCAACGCTGACGTTCCTACTCCAACAGGTACCCACGGAACAACGTTTGGAGGGTCTCCCTTAGCCTGTGCTGTTGGTCACCACGTCTTGAGCCGGCTGAGTTCCCTGACGTCTGCGGGTCACGTAAAGGAAATTAGCGCCTATCTAGATAGCCGGCTGGAGTGTTTGGCCCAGTGGTTCCCGGACCTTATCCAGCATAAGATCCGAGGTCGTGGACTCCTCCGTGGCCTTGGGTTCAAGAACGAGGCACACCCTGGTCAGGTCGTGCAGTTGGCTCGGGAGCGTGGCGTCCTCGTCTTGACCGCTGGGAAAGACGTGGTTCGTCTGGTCCCATCTTTGAATGTCGGGAAGGACGAGGTAGACGTGGCTATCGATGTGCTGGAAGGATGTTTGACGGTTCTGCGAGGATAGATCTAGTTATTCGCTTTACATGACAAACGTGCAAATGTAACCCTCCCAAAAGGGGTTATTTTTAGGCCGGCACAGACGGGAGAGGAGAACGTTCTTGTGCACGTTGCTGTCAGAACTATTTAAATGACTGGCAGTGCGGCTGTCCCACCTTTACCGCAGCCAGACACAGTGGAATTACAGGATTTGTCTCCCAACAACAACAGCGGAGACCAAGACATGCCTGTAGTCCGAATCCGAGGCCGGGAAGATATCCTGGAAGACATATCGTCCGACAAGACACAAGGTAAGGCTCCGGTCTCGCCGAATCGTGGGTGTTGATCCTATCCAAGGCCATCCCCGCCGAGTCTCATCACCGCCAATCGTGCGTGACCGCACTTGAGGACTCCATTGTT